>JARQOC010001694.1:0-2500 GCA_033576535.1 Allobates femoralis
CCACAGGCGCCTCAGTAAGAAATTGCCAAATGTAGCTGCTGCAATAGCCAATCAGAACACAGCTTTCATTACCTACCTATTGCTGCAAAAATGAAAGCTGGAACTTGATTGGTTGCAATGGTCCCCTTTTGTCTGTGCTTGATTTTGAACGTGCAGTATAAGAATATGGCGCACACATGCCACAATACTATCCATGCAACTGTCCCCTTCATCTAACCCACATAACTATACCCTGAAGGGAAATGTAGAAAGTCCGGTCACCGCCATGTCCAGAGCTCCTGTATACACACTACCTCCTCACCGCCCCGGGAACACACAGCATCCAGACTGCAGCCTGACTACTCCTCTGTCCACAACCAACACCTCTTCCGGTGTACAGGGCGTGACGTCATATGGCGCCCTCCAGCGGCCGCACCGCCAGCCACAAGATGGCGTCCGACAGTCACAGGGTCAGGGTGGGAGAAATGAGAGGCTGTTGTTCTCCACTTTGGAAGGGTGTGAGGCGGATTGTCACAGTTCTCATACCTCTGAATACTGCATATGGCATATGGAAGGTTGTATATCACTGAAGAGGAGTGCTCACTGCCTAATATATAGTGTAGTGTAAAATGGTGTATTGTCACAGTGTGACGTCACACCACTGAGTGCATTTGATGCACATTTTGCCTGATATTGAGTGTAACAGTCCAGTGGCGTAACTTCAGGTCCATGGGCCCCAGTGCGGAGGCTCCAATGGGGTCCCCAATTATTGCAAATCTTTAATAGTATTAGTCTTTTTCTATAGGCCAAAGGGACTTTTGGGGCCCCCTAGGCTGCAGGGCCCGGGTGCGATCGCAACTCCTGCACTTATTGTAGTTACGCCCCTGTAACAGTCCCAGTGCAAGCTCCAGCAAGTCCTGGAGCCAATATGCCACATCCATGGTATAAGTGGGTATAGGACTCAGGACCTGGCACCTGGGTCTGTCGGCTGTGGACAGAGCCACCTCTGATCACCGCAGTATAACCTCTGATGCTGCTGACTGACTTGCCCAGGGTATGGGGACTCGGGTGGCTGGGCCTCTACTGCTGTTGGGTTGTCACTGGTGGCCTGCCTAGACCCGTGGACCTGGTGGTCTGCTTTTAAAAAGGGGTAGTCGAAATGGGAGAAATGGAGTTTATAAAGTTCACGTGACGCCACCCGCAGCTTCTGGTGTTTGAGCAGCAGCGCTGCTTCAGACCTCCGGAGGGCGGTGGTATATCAGCCAAGATGGTACAGCTCCCTGCAGGTGGAGCAGGCCCTCCGGGGCAGGGATGCATCGGTGATAATGGAGGTGCTGATGATGAATGGAGCAGGGAGTTGGCTGGGCTACTGGAAGACAGGACAGTCTCTGGGGGTGACAGGGACGCGGGTAGGGAACTGACACACACACCGCTGGTTGTTCTTTTACCTTTAAAGGTACCTTTACACGCCACTACTGCGTGGTAGCAACTGCCAGGCAATGGGGATTTTTGTGCCTGTTACCTTGAAATTGCTATGAAATGGCGGCGTGTAAATTGGGAAAGTCATCTGGTTTCCTGCAGTTGAATCGGATACCTGTTTCTGAGCCGTGCTCAAAAACCCAAGGCAACACAAAGGCACAATTGCCATGGTAGTGGCGTCTAAACGGGGCACAGGGATGGAATCTGCGTCGCCTAGTGATTTCCCCGGGGCGTGCCACAGCGTGCTGGATACCGCGCCCCATCAGCGATAATTGGTGGGGGCTACTGTGTAACCATTGGCTGTCCCTTCACAGGGCGCCATATTTAAAGGGAACCTGTCACCTAATCTATGGCCCCTAAACTATCACTACCTGCCCCTACAGACCCTAACTAGCTCCCTAACCATCCCTGCCTGACCTAATATGGCTTTATATAAGGTGAATAAAACACTTTATAAACTTACAATTTCTCCGTCTGTGGGGCGTTCCTGTCGGCTCTTGTCTGCAGGGCGGTGTCCCCAGAGCCGCGCTCCCCCCGCCTCGCTCCCTTCCTAACGCCCTAATGGGCGGCATTATCGATTTGAAGAGCGGGGAGCCCAGTGGAATCATCCCGCCCCGCTCTTCATGACGCGGCCGGAGATCGCGTCATTTCCGGGTCCGCGCATGCGTAGTGCGCCGGGTGAAGCCAAAGCCGAGTCCCGGCGTCGCTAGGCAACGATCGGGAGCGTCTTCGGAAGGTGAGTATTTGCGGCCCCCTCCCTCCCAAACCAGCACATATATATGTGTGTGTAATCCACATGTACATATGGATTACACACACATATATACATTCACTTTGATTAGGCACATTTCATATGTGCATCTATATATATATATATGCACATATGTATAGTTAGATTGTGTGTGTGTGTATACATACGTGTGTGTGTGCGTGTGTATACTTACGTGTGTGTGTGCATGTATACATACTTGTGTGTGTGTGTGTGCGTGCATGTGTGTGTATACATACGTGTGTGTGTGTGTGTGTGCGTGCATGTGTGTGT
>JARQOC010001694.1:10000-36404 GCA_033576535.1 Allobates femoralis
CAGGTTCCAGTGTCGTAACTTAAAGCTCATCAGCCCCGATGTGAAAGCTCCAATGGGGCCCCCAATTATTGCAAATCTTTAATAGTATTAGCCTTTTTATTGGTCAGAGGGACTTTTGGGGTCCACTAGGCTCGATGGCCTGGGTGCGATTGCAGCCCCTGCACCCATTGTAGTTATGCGCCTGTAAGGTTCCCCTGGCAGACCAAGAAAGAAATGAAAAGAAGAAAAATTCATAAAAAAAATAGAAGGTCATATCGCCCCTTTTTTTCCAGAATGTAAAAAACATAGTTGGCGTCGCTGCTTGCGTGACTGTCTGATCTAGTAACATCTCATAAGATTTATCTATGTGGTGAACACTGAATGGGAATCATGTTTTTTTTTTTTTTTGAGGGAGTCACATCGCCTCCCAAACAGAGAATAGTAATATGGACCTAATGAGAACCCCAGCACGTGTCACCACAGACAGGCCCGGATAGATCTCTGCTGACAGAAAAACACAAATTTGGGAAAGGCGAGGAGGAAAAAGCAAAGAAAGGGCCACCATCCATGAGGCGACCTGAGCTGGTCGCCTCAGGCGGCACAACCTTCTAGCAAACAGAGGGGCAGCATCCACAGGGGGCGCCTGGTGGTAGTGCCCCCTGCCGCTCCCGCTCCTATAGTCCTGGCCGTCGCTGCGACCAGGTATCTTTGCAGTGGCGTATCTAGGGGAGCTGGCGGGGCATCTGACCCGGGTGCAGCAGGCAGGGGGTGCCACTGGGCCTCCTGCTGCAGCGCCCGTGGTCTCTTCTCGCTGGCCTCATGTTGCGCCGCCCCGGCAGTGTGAGCTGGCTTTATTCTCCACCTGCAGAGCCAGAGCCGCACACTCTGCTCTGTGCTTACAGGACCTGTGATGATGTCAATGGAGGGGAGGAGTCGGGGGTCACATGATCAGTTCCTTGGTGTAAGCAGCACTCCACCGTGCAGGTGATCATGGTGCTGGATGAGGTGAAGGTTATGTGTAGGGTCGGGAGGGATTTACAATGTGAATGTAGCAGAGCCATGTGTGTACGAGGTGTCCGGAGCAAAGCTGTGTGTACAAGGTGTATGGAGCGGAGCTGAGTGTGTACGAGGTTTACGGAGCAGAGTTGAGAGTGTGCTAGGTGTATGGAGCGGGGCTGCGTGTGTTCTAGGTATACCGAGTAGAGCTGAGAGTGTACTAGGCGTATGGAGCAGAGCCACATGTGTACGAGATGTATGGTGCAGAGCTGCATGTGTACAGGTTATATGGAGTAGAGCCAAGTGTGTACGAGGTGTACGGAGCAGAGCTGAGAGAGTACTAGGTGTATGGAGCAGAGCTGCATGTGTACGGGTCATATGGAGCAGAGCCAAGTGTGTACTAGGTGTACAGAGCGGAGCCGCATGAGTACGAGGTGTACGAAGCAGAGCAGAGTGTGTACAAGGTGTACATAGTGGAGCCGTGTGTGTACAAGGTGTACGGAGCAGAGCCTCATGTGTAACATAGTAACATAGTAACATAGTTTTTAAGGTTGAAGGAAGACCTTAAGTCCATCTAGTTCAACCCATAGCCTAACATGTTGATCCAGAGGAAGGCAAAAAAAACCCCATGTGGCAACACTAATCTCCACATTGGGGGAAAAAATTCCTTCCTGACTCCAGATACAGCAATCGGACTAATTCCCTGGATCAACGCCCTATCAAAGAATCTAGTATGTATAACTGGTAATATTATAGTTTTCAAGAAAGGCATCCAGGCCCTTCTTAAATGTTAGTAGTGACTCACTCATTACAACATCATGTGGCAGAGAGTTCCATAGTCTCACTGCTCTTACAGTAAAGAATCCGCGTCTGTGATTATGATTAAACCTTCTTCCCTCCAGACGTAGAGGATGCCCCCTTGTCCCAGTCTCAGGTCTAAGAGTAAAGAGATCATTAGAAAGGTCTCTGTACTGTCCCTCATATATTTATACATTATTATAAGATCACCCCTAAGCCTTCGTTTTTTCCAAGCTAAATAACCCCAAGTTTAATAACCTGTCTTGGTATTGCAGACCCCTTAGTCCTCTAATAACTTTTGTCGCTCTTCTCTGGACCCGCTCTAGTTCAGCTATGTCTTTCTTATACACCGGAGACCAGAATTGTACACAGTATTCTAAGTGTGGTCGCACTAGTGACTTGTATAGAGGTAAAATTATGTTCTCCTCATGAGCATCTATGCCTCTTTTAATACATCCCATTATTTTATTTGCCTATGCAGCAGCTGCCTGACACTGGCCACTAAATGTGAGTTTGTCATCTACCCATACACCCAGGTCTTTTTCAGTGACAGTTTTGCCCAGTGTTTTACAATTAAGCACATAATTATACCTTTTGTTTCCTCTGCCCAAGTGCATGACTTTACATTTATCCCCATTAAAGCGCATTTGCCATTTAGCAGCCCAAGCTTCTAGTTTACATAAATCCTCCTGTAATATAAAATTGTCCTCGTCTGTATTGATTACCCTGCAGAGTTTAGTGTCATCTGCAAATATTGAGATTCTACTCTGTATGCCCCCTACAAGGTCATTAATAAATATATTAAATAGAAGCGGGCCCAACACTGACCCCTGTGGTACCCCACTGTTAACTGTGACCCATTCTGAGTGTGTTCCATTAATAACCACCCTTTGTTTCCTATCACTAAGCCAGTTCTTAACCCACTTACACATATTTTCCCCTATCCCCATTGCCCTCATTTTATGTATCAACCTTTTGTGTGGCACCGTATCAAAAGCTTTTGAAAAGTCCATATACACCACATCCACTGCATTTCCTTGGTCCAGTCCAGAACTTACTTCTTCATAGAAGCTTATTAGATTAGTTTGACAGGAACGGTCCCTCGTAAAACCATGTTGATAATGGGTCATGAGGTTATTTTTCTTCAGATACTCCAGTATAGCATCTCTTAGAAAACCCTCTAGGATTTTACCCACAGTAGAGGTTAAGCTTACTGGCCTATAATTTCCAAGTTCAGTTTTTGTCCCCTTTTTGAATATTGGCACCACATTTGCTATACGCCAGTCCTGTGGTACAGACCCTGTTATTATGGAATCTTTAAATATTAAAAATAATGGTCTATCTATGACAGTACTTACTTCCTGCAGCACTCTGGGGTGTATCCCATCTGGGCCCGGGGATTTGTCAATTTTAGTGATTTTTAGACGATGCCGTACTTCCTCTTGGGTTAAGCAGGTGACGTTTAATTGAGAATTTTTGTTATCACTGATCATATTGTCTGTCATGGGATTTTCTTGTGTAAATACTGTTGAAAAAAAGTCATTTAGCATATTTGCTTTTTCCTCATCCTCATCCACCATTTCACCCAGACTATTTTTAAAGGGGCCAACACCATCATTTTTTAGTTTCTTACTATTTATGTAGTTAAAAAATATTTTGGGATTCTTTTTACTTTCTCTGGCAATGAGTCTCTCTGTCTCAATCTTTGCTGCCTTGATTTGCTTTTTACAAATGTTATTTAATTTTCTGTATTTATTTAATGCTTCATCACTACCTACTTGCTTTAATTCCCTAAATGCTTTCTTTTTGTCACATATTGCACTTCTTACTGCTTTATTTAGCCATAGTGGTTTCCTCCTATTTCTAGCATGCTTATTCCCATAGGGTATATATTGTGCACAGGTCCTATTCAGGATGCTAATAAACATCTCCCATTTGTGTTGTGTACTTTTATGTCTCAGGACATCGTCCCAGTTTATTGCACTAAGATCATCTCTCAACCGTTGGAAATTTGCCTTCCTGAAGTTTAGTGTCCTTGTGGCCCCTCTACTACACGTCTTAGTAAAGGATACTTGAAAGCTTATTAAGTTATGATCACTATTACCCAAGTGACCTCCAACCCGTATATTTGATATGCGGTCTGGCCTGTTGGTTAATATTAGGTCCAGCAGTGCCCCCCTTCTTGTTGGGTCCTGAACCAGTTGTGAAAGGTAATTGTCTCTTATAGTTTTCAAAAACTTATTACCTTTGCTGGAACTGCAGGTTTCTGATCCCCAATGTATTTCAGGGTAGTTGAAGTCCCCCATAATAATGACTTCTCCCTGAGTCGCTGCTTCATCTATTTGCTTTATGAGGATATTCTCCTCCACTTCCATTATTGTTGGGGACTTATAACAAACCCCTATCAGTAATTTATTATTTTTTCCCCCTCCCCTTATCTCCACCCACAGAGACTCTACATTTCCATTAGATTCACCTATATTATCACGCAGGATGGGTTTTAAGGATGATTTTACGCATAAACATACACCTCCTCCTCGCCTATTTGTACGGTCATTTCTGAACAGACAATAGCCCTGTAAATTAACAGCCCAGTCATGGCTCTCATCCAGCCAAGTCTCCGAAATCCCCACCATGTCATAATTATTTTCCAACAAAATCAATTCTAATTCCTCCATTTTGTTGGTGAGGCTTCTGGCATTAGTGAACATGCACTTTATGCATCTCTCTTTACCTCTATTCCTTCCTACTAGATTGACTGTTCTAACCCCACCCCCCATGCCACCCCCAATTTTATTACTTGTGCCCAGGTTACTGTTTACACTATCTTCCCCTCCTATACAATGAATACCCTCCCCCCCAATCCCTAGTTTAAACACTCCTCCAACCTTCTAGCCATTTTCTCCCCCAGCACAGCTGCACCCTCCCCATTGAGGTGCAGCCCGTCCCTAGCATAGAACCTGTAGCCAACAGAGAAGTCGGCCCAGTTCTCCAGGAACCCAAACCCCTCCTTCCTACACCAATTCCTGAGCCACTTATTTATCTCCCTAATCTCCCGTTGCCTCTCTGGTGTGGCACGTGGTACAGGCAGTATTTCAGAGAATACTACCTTGGAGGTCCTTGCCTTAAGCTTGCAGCCTAATTCCCTGAAATCATCTTTAAGGACCTTCCACCTACCTCTAACTTTGTCATTTGTGCCAATGTGCACTATGACCGCTGGGTCCTCACCAGCCCCTCCCAGTAATCTGTCAACCCGATCAGCGATGTGCCGGACTCGAGCGCCAGGTAGGCAGCACACTGTTCGACGATCCCTGTCTTTGTGACAGATTGCCCTATCTATTCCCCTAATAATTGAGTCCCCCACTACCCGCACCTGTCTGGCCTGCCCTACTCTCCTGTTTTCCCCCTTACTGGAGCAGACACTCCTCTGGCTTTCAGAGGTCATGCCCTGCTGCAGCAGTGCTATCCCTGAACTCACCCCCCCCTCATCTGCCAACATAGCAAATTTATTGGGGTGTGCCAGATCAGGGCTAGCCTCCCTGGCACCCTTCCCTCTACCCCGCCTTCTAACTGTCACCCAGCTAGCTACCTCATGGTCCTGAGGCTCCATAGTACCATCCTCCCCCACATCTATCCCATTGAGCAGCTGTTCAGTGAGCAGCAGACTCCTTTCCATATTGTCTATGGATCTCAGTGTTGTCAGTTGTTCATTTAGATCCAGTATCTGGGCTTCCAAATGCACAACGTACTCACATCTCACACAGCAGTATGCACCCTTGGCCAGCTGGTCAAGGAATGCATACATGTGGCAAGATGTACACTGGATGGCATTGCCAATCATGGAGCTCATTTCCTAATGGGGATTGCACCAGACAGAAATGATAAGTAAAAAGAAATGCAAAGTATTAATAAAATGCAACCAGCAATTCAGTAAGTCCTCCCTTCCAAACTCCCTTAATCCAAAGTCACTGAATCACAAGTCACACACTTACTTCTGTCGCACTTGCGCTGTCACACAAAGCTCGCGGTCACACTCGCTAGAGAATCAGATATAAAGAGGTTTTTTTTTTTCTTTTTTTCCCTTAGCAGCAAATCAGCCTGTATCTCAGTGCACTTCCAAAGGACTGGAAGCCCCAACCAGCTGCTTCTTATAAACCCTTAATTATGCACCCCCACCCTTAATTAACCCCTTGTAAGTATAGCTACACCACAGGTTTTAAGTGCAAGTAGTTAACCCTTTAACTTACAGGTAGTAAAATAGGAGTCTATAAACTTGTAGAGAGAAAAGAAAGTTAAGAAAGCCCAATAAAATTAAAAGGTAAAAAAAAAAAACAAACAGTCAGCAATTCACACAGGTATTTGTTGCAGGATTCCCAAACACCTCCTCACTGAATCACAAGTCACACACTTACTTCTGTCACACTTGCGCTCTGTCACACAAAGCTCGCGGTCACACTCGCTAGAGAATCAGATATAAAGAGGTTTTTTTTTTTCTTTTTTTCCCTTAGCAGCAAATCAGCCTGTATCTCAGTGCACTTCCAGTGTACTAGGTGTACAGAGTAGAACCGAGAGTGTATGAGGTGTACGGAGTGGATCCGTGTGTACTAGGTGTATGGAGCGGAGCCGTGTGCGTACGAGATATGTGTATCAGTGGTGGCCCCCCACGGATGCTGCTCCCACTCCTATAGTCCCAGCCGCCTCTGCCAGCAGTATTCTTCTCCCGAGTCCCGGCCGCCTCTGTCCACCCTCTGCAGCTCAGCACGGCGGGGCACGATGATGTCATCACTGAGCCCGACTGTGGAGCAGATTCTGAGGAGACTGGAGCAGCGTGAAGAGAGGTGAGTATTTACCTTTTTTTTTTTAATCAGTGAGTACACTGATGGGAAGTGATGTAATGTGCAGTATAATATAGGAGGACAATGGGGGTGCAATATACTATATGGAGTACTGTGGGCGTGCACTATACTATATGGAGCACTATTGGGGCTTATTATACTATGTGGAGGACTATAGTAGTGCATTATACTCCCTCCTCTGCTCCCCCCGGGAGGCGCAGGGCTTCTGCTTCCGGCCCCATTGTTACACAGTGATGGCGGCGCGGGCTAGATTCCAATCGGTGGCTCCAGGGGGATACAGCCCATCCATCCAGCTGCTGGCAGCCCAGCACCATGAGGAGCTGGGGAAGTGACAGTGAGGAGGACCGGAGCCCTCTGCTGGGAGAGCACAATGCGGGGATCGGCAGCATCCAGCACAGCCCCCCCTGCCAGAGGTGTGTGTGCGCCCACTCCTGTGCTGTGCATGTATATGTGTGAGTGCGCCCACTCCTGTCCTGTGCATGTATATGTGTGTGTGCCCACTATGTATATGTGTGTGCCCACTCCTGTGCTGTGGGTATATGTGTGAGTGCCCACTATGTATATGTGTGTGCCCACTCCTGTGCTGTGGGTATATGTAAAAGAAAAACCAAGAAATTGTTGCGCCACACTGTGCAAATTAGCCGAAGCAAGGGGTTATATTGATATGTCACTCACCTTTTCTAGTTGCGCCCCCTGCACAACTAGGTTGATGATTTGAGGTGAGATTTAACCGCAGGCATAAATCCGTTGCTACGTGTAGAGAAGCCTTTCCTTATGGAACTTCAACGTCTCTCCCAGAGATCACGAGCCCAGGGAAGGGCAGCTCCTCTGTGTTGACCAAATCCTGTCCCAGAGCTGCTCTCAAACCACACTCCCCAAAGGGAGGATTTGAGCACGATATGAAGTAAAAAGGTATGATAAAATGAGCGCTAGGGACAGAAACAGGCACTGGGCTCTTATCGAATATTACCTTTCAAATTTATTGTGAACAGTAGAAGTTACAGGTCTCCTCGCCAGTGGCGAGGAGACCTGTAACTTCTACTGTTCACAATAAATTTGAAAGGTAATATTCGATAAGAGCCCAGTGCCTGTTTCTGTCCCTAGCGCTCATTTTATCATACCTTTTTACCTCATATCTGTGGGTATATGTGTGAGTGCGCCCACTCCGTATATGTGTGTGCCCACTCCTGTGCTGTGGGCAGTGGCGTAACTACAGCGGTCGTGGCCGCAACCAGGCCCGCCCCCTAGGGGGGGCCCGCACCCCCCTGGGGTGGCCCCGTGACCCGTGCTGAAAGCCGGCCGCCGCGACCGCGATATCGCCGGCCGGAGAGGAGGGAGGACGGGAAGTGAGAGAAACCTCACTTCCTGCACATTCCGTATATGTGTGCGCCAAATCCTGTGCTGTGGGTATATGTGTGAGTGCGCCGACTCCATATATGTGTGTGCCCACTCCTGTGCTGTGGGTATATGTGTGAATGCGCCCACTCCTGTGCTGTGTATGTATGTGTGTGTATGTATATGTATGTGTGTGTGCTCACTCCTGTACTGTGCGTGTGTATGCCCACTCCTGTGCTGTGTGTATGTATATGTGTGTGTGCCCACTCCTGTGCTGTGTGTATGTATGTGTGTGTATGTATATGTATGTGTGTGCCCACTCCTGTGCTGTGCGTGTGTGTGCCCACTCCTGTGCTGTGCGTGTGTATGTGCCCACTCCTGTGCTGTGTGTATGTGCCCACTTCTGTGCTGTGTGTATGTATATGTGTGCGCCCACTTCTGTTCTGTGTATATGTATATGTGTGTGCCCACTCCTGTGCTATATGTAAGTATGTGTGTGTGTGTTCCTGCTCCTGTGCTGTGTGTATTCCCACTCCTGTGCTATGTATGTATGTCTACTCCTGTGCTGTGTATGTGTTTGTGTGCATGCTCCTGTGCTCTGTGTGCATCTATATGTGCGTGAGCACCCACTCCTGTGCTGTGTGTGAGTGTATATATATGTGTGTGTGTGATCAGTGTGTGTGTGTGTGTGCACGCCTGCTCCTGTGCTGTATATGTGTGTGTATGAATATATATCTAATATAATAATCTCCTAAGGCAGCTTCCGTCACTATGTAACGTTTATGACATCACATCCGACTGAAGCTGCCTTAGGTAGGTTTCCCCCTTAACTAATATGTCCGCCGCCGCAATTCCCGCCTCTCCACAGGTTTCCCTGATCCAAGATGGCGCTGGTTTACTTCCGCCCGCCTCCCCCGACCTCCAGCAGCAGCTCTGTGCTCACCTCCCTCCTTTGCTCCCCCTGGGCGGCGCAGGGCTTCTGCTTCCGGCCCCATTGTTACACAGTGATGGCGGCACGGACTGGATTCCAATCGGTGGCTCCAGGGGGATCCGGGCCGGCACGAGCGGCTATGGGCCCCGGGACACCGCCCCCCCCCCCCCCCCCCCGCTGTGAGGATGGGCCCCGCCCCGGGACAGAGGATATACCGCTCCCCCATGCCAGGAGCAGCCTACCCGGTAAGAGAGGGGGCAGGAGTGTGATAGAGGAGCCGCCAGACCCACAGATATACACAGCCTCCAGTATTATCCTCCCCCAGTGTGTGGCCCCCGTACACTTACTCCAGGATATAGATATCAGAATCCAGACCTAGTAGCACGCTGGAGAAAGAGGCAACAGCGAGTTCCATCAGATTAATGAGGATACTGTTAGACGAGGAAAAGAAACAACTCACTAAATCTGACGAAGCTCTTAAGGAGCAAAAAGAGGTAACCAGAAAGTTTTGTGGAGAGGCGGATTTCTCCAATAAAGAACTAGCCCTACAAGGGGTAGTGGAGAAATTCCAATACCACCTGAAGAATAGAAAACACAAATTCTATCTCAGGGACGTGCAAGACTTTAAAAACAACAGAGCATATGTGTACGTCCCCAAAGGTGGAGTAGGTGGTCTGGCGGGTACTGAACCTGAAGACGCCTCTACAGAAACTGACGCCTCAGAGACTGAGGGTAGAGGGCCAGGGAAACCGGGTAAAAACAAGAAGAAGGGGAAAGGCCAGGGGAGGGGGGACAACCGACCCAAGCCAAATCATCCATCAGGCCCACCTAATACCCCTAGACCGGGTGGGGGTTTTTTAGATCCAAAATACGCCCTAAGAAACCGACCGGGCCCATCCCTGCCTCAACAAATGTAAAGTCCCTGCAGGTGGTCAATTTGACCTCCAGAACCTTGACCGACTCAGAGATGACTATCCTGAGCAAAGGACTATCCTTTGTTCCCACGACAGACTTTAACACCTTTGAGATGATCAAGGATCTAAACTTATTTGCCAGAAAGTTAAGATGACGAAAACACTTCGTCAAACAAGACAGAACCACTAGTAAACTACTTGGTGTTCCTGACGTCCTTCTGGAGGATGGGAGACTTCTTTTTCATTTGGGGGATGCTGACCACAACCCTGGAAGGCAGAGGTCCCTTTACGGACCTCCGCAATAGGAGTACGCATATGCCACTCCTTACTGGTGACGTAGGTTCTGTTGACATGTTTGTCAATCTGGTCTCCAATGAGATCCGGAATCTGCAAACCAAAAATGGAAACCATAACCTCTCCAAAGAGGAGATGTCCTGTATCCTCGGTTTAGAGAAAGATCAATCCATAACCATAAAGCCATCCGATAAGGGTGGTAATGTGGTAGTTATGGATACCGATGGATACAAGGTTATGTGCAATAACATCTTAATGGATCGCGAAAACTATGCTATTTTACCATCTAGCCCCACCCAGGAGTATAAAAGAGAATTGAAGGCCCTTTTGGACTGGGGACTCGGCGAAGGTCTCCTGGACCGCAAGGAGTTTGATTTCCTTCTTCAGAAACATCCCGTGATGGCAACATTTTACTGCTTGCCCAAAATACATAAAGGGGTGTCTCCTCTCAAGGGCAGACCTATTGTGTCAGGCATCAATAGTATCACACAAAATCTAGGTATATATGTGGATAAGATCTTGAGACCATACGTGGTTTCTCTCAACTCCTATTTGAGAGATACAACAGACCTCCTGAAAAAGATCGAAGACGTGATCATAGATGATGATATGCTGTTAGGCAGTATTGATGTTGAGGCTCTATACTCCTCAATCCCCCATGAAAAGGGAATCGAGGCAGTAAAGTATTTCTTGAGAAGCAGGGGGGTTCAGTACGAGAAACACAATGATTTTGTGATCAAAATCCTAGAGTTTTGTCTGACCAAGAATGCCTTCACATTTGGCGGTAAGTACTTCCACCAGCTTAGGGGCACCGCGATGGGGAGTTCTATGGCCCCATCTTATGCAAATCTGCTCCTGGGCTGGTGGGAGGAAACCGTTGTCTTTGGAGACAGCCCACAGATCGACACCGATAAGGTGGTGCTGTGGGTTCGCTTCATAGATGATGTCTTTGTAGTGTGGAGAGGGACTGAAAAGGACTTTGGTGGCATGGTAGAGACTCTGAACCTTAACACTGTGGGCCTACACTTCACATCAGAGGTTAATAAGGACAAACTCCCCTTCCTGGATGCTCTGATCGAAAGAACATAGGGAGGGAACCTCAGGACGAGTACATACCGTAAAGAGACTGCAACAAACTCGTTACTAAGATGGGAAAGTGGCCACCCTAAGAGCCATAAAAAGGGTATTCCTAAGAGCCAGATGATTCGCATGAGGAGGAACTGCTCACATGAAGAGCAGTTCAAAACTCAGGCGAAGGATCTAAAGCTGAGATTGAAGGAGAGAGGATACCCGGACAGGGTGGTAAAGAAGGCCTGGAAAGAGGTGAAAGACCTAGACAGATCAAAACTGCTTGCGACCAAACCTGAACCATCTAGGACTGAGGGTGGGGATGAGGTATGTCTGGTTGCAACTTACACCAGTGGGTCAGAGAAGGTAAGGGAGATTTTGGCCAAACACTGGCAGATTTTAAGGATGGATCCAGATCCTTCATAAATTGTAAGACCAAAGGTGTGGTGTATAGAGCCCAGTGCCCATTCAACTTGGAGTATGTAGGAAAGACAAAGAGGGAACTGAGACGGAGGGTATGGGAGCACAAGAGGGACATAAAAAAGGAATACGACACCCCCCTGGCTCGTCATGTCAACGCGGTACATGGAGAAGATGAAGACTGCGTCCGATTTATAGGCATTGACTACATACCCCCCCAGTACGAGGCGGAGACTGGGACTCCATGATTCTAAGAAAGGAAAGTTTCTGGATTTTCCCTATCGCCACGACAGCACCACCTGAGAGATAGGACCGCCCATCCAAGACAGGAAACCTCTGAGATAAAAAGGCGGGACCTCTCCTGGACCTCAGTTTAGGTTTCCTGTCTTGGAGGTGGGAGACCTCTGAAGCTCATGCGGTCCTGGCCTGACCCGGTAGCTGGAAGAAGCTGTCCTTTCCTAGGCAGTGGCTCCGGACTTGGGTGCAGAAGCTCCTCCACGGGGTATCCCCTGCGGTGGTGGAGGGCACGGGGTCTGGAGAGGGCCATCAGCGGCTTGTTCTCGGCCCTTGTCGCCGCCCGGGTGTCCCAGCTGCACGGTGGGTGGCGGCCCTGCAGTCTGTGTCCCGGGTGAAGAGGATGGTTTACAGGCAGGGCGCAGCGTTCCTGGGTCTGTAATGGGCCTGGGAGTGGTTTTTCCCGGCGGCAGGTTTGAATTTCGCGCCGGGAGCCGCTGCTTACGGTGAATACGGTGGCGCCGTTTGGTCTCAATGAGACCCTGTCCTTCTCCCCCTTCCTATGAGTTATCAGGGAAGGGAAATCTAGGAGGGAGAGTCATCGCTGAGTGGGGGCGCCGTTCTTCTGGGTGCCCACCTCCGCAGGTAGGTGGGGAAAGTGGGAAGAATAGGGACAGAACTGCAGTGGTATGAGGCTGTACTGTGTACTGTACCTTGTACAGTAACTGTCCTCCTTTCACTTTTCCACCTTTCCTCTTTTGCTAGTGCTGAGCATACCTGATCTGTCCCCGCTGGTGTGATGAGCAATGCAGACTGTCCCTTTGCATCTAAATGATGCTGACTACCTCTATGCTATGACTAGCTTAGGAGAGAATAAGGCCAATCTAAATATGAATAAGTATGATCAGATCAGATGTGATTTTTATCACCCACTTGGGTACTGATACACCCATCGCATGTAATGTGTGTATCCTCCCCTAACAGTGACATCATCCTATGTATGGTGTACATTGTGGGGGACTCCGCCTCCTGTGGGGAGGTCTTGAATCTCTGTGATCCTCCCTACTCAGTACTAGGCAGGAAGTGGTCTGTGGAACACATGCTTGAGTTCTACAGGATACAGGAACAGGAAGTGACACGTCACTTCCGGTCACGTGACTCAGTACTAGGCAGGAAGTGGTCTGTGGAACACAAGCTTGTGTTCCACAGGTTACAGGAACAGGAAGTGACACGTTGTGATGTCACTTCCGGTCACGTGACACGCCATGTGACCGCCCGGACATGATAAAACCAGCATTTCCAGGCGGCGGCGTGATCCAGCTGCACAACCTTGAGGGGGCCAGACTGGGTAAGTGAAGACCCTAATTGGGTCCCTGATTAGGTACTAGACCATGCAGCATTAGAGCTGCACATAGGTTACTGTGGATAATGATGGTACTGCAACTGATATTCACTGTCTATTACAGACACCATCGCCATCATCTGCACAGGAATGTGTATCTTTGAACACTAATCCCTATATGTGTACCATGACTCCCCTGAAGAAGAGGGATCTGAAGCGCGTCGGGAGGGAACGGATCGCATGACATGGTGGCTATATGACATTCACTGAGCCCTGAGCAGCCTGGAAAACACTAGCAGAAGGTTATCCGGAGCTATATGGACTCGTATACATGCGTACAGGTAGACGCAGCTGGGTGAGATCGCTCCCTATAGGAGTATACAAGCTGTTTTTTCACTAATGCATGTGGCTGGGTTTACCTAATGGGATTGTTTGTTCTGATGACTACATCCTAGGGGAAACTCAAAACCGAAAAAGCAGGCACCTGCCAGCGTCCCTAGGGTATTTGGACGGGACCTAGCTTGGGCACCTGTGAACCCTGGTAATAAGAGTAGTTCAGTTTAGCACTACACTGACTTACACTGTCACGTATGCACACTTTTTTGTTTTGTTTGGTCTAGACAACTATGTCTTTTTAATATAGAGCTAGTAAGAGTTAAGTTTTAACTTCTCAGTTTTTCTATGCTATTGGTTTAACACAGCCCTACCTGACTAGACTCCATAGGTCTTAACGGAGGGCAACCTACCTTGTTGCTTAAATTGGCCCGCGTACATATATATACACAGCCTCCAGTATTATCCACCCCCAGTGTGTGACCCCCGTACATATATACACAGCCTCCAGTATTATCCACCCCCAGTCTCCGCTGACCACTCTGTCCCCCCCCGGGCCTCCGCTGACCACTCTGTCCCCCCCGGGCCTCCGCTGACCACTCTGTCCCCCCCCGGGCCTCCGCTGACCACTCTGTCCCCCACCGGGCCTCCGCTGACCACTCTGTCCCCCCCCCGGGCCTCCGCTGACCACTCTGTCCCCCCCGGGCCTCCGCTGACCACTCTGTCCCCCCCCCGGGCCTCCGCTGACCACTCTGTCCCCCCCCGGGCCTCCGCTGACCACTCTGTCCCCCCCCGGGCCTCCGCTGACCACTCTGTCCCCCCCGGGCCTCCGCTGACCACTCTGTCCCCCCCGGGCCTCCGCTGACCACTCTGTTCCCCCCCCCCCCCCCCCGGGCCTCCGCTGACCACTCTGTCCCCCCCCCCCCCGGGCCTCCGCTGACCACTCACTCCCCCCCCCGGGCCTCCGCTGAGCACTCTCACCCCCCCCCGGGCCTCCGCTGACCACTCTGCACCCCCTGGGCCCCCGCTGACCACTCTGCCCCCCCCCCCCGGGCCTCCGCTGACCACTCTGCCCCCCCCCACTAGTGCTAACTATTGAGCCAGCGTCTATTGTGCTAACTATTGAGCCCCCGTATGCTCTGCTAAGCACTCTGCTGCGGGCAGGAGAGGGCCGGGGGACTGCAGCCAGGAAGGCCCCCCCCCCGCCCGCACATGGCCGTTGTTCCCCGGCCCCCTCCTGCCCGCACCCGCCTGCTGTCTCTTCCTGGACTCCCGCACCGCTGCACACTGGCACCGCTGCACACTGGCACCGCTGCACGTATTCTATCTATCATAATAAAAGCCCTAAGCCAACTTCCGTCACTATGTAACTGTATCGCTACGTCACAGAAGTTGGCTGTACACCCGTCGTGTGTGATCCAACATGGCCGACCTTTGGCAGTAGCGGGGCTTTCAAAGCACCACTACCGCCATTGGAGGCCTCTGCTGTGCCTCACATTCTCCACTGACACACCATCACACTCCTCACCACACCCCCCCTCTCTTTCTGCACCTCCCCACACACGCAATCCCCTGGCCACTTTACATACACCCCCCTCCTCTGTACAGTCTCACACTCATACCCCCACAATCATACCCCCATGTACTCTCACGCTGACATCTATACTCACCGACACCCGTCCGCTAACACACGGCCGACATCCGATCGTCTCCTGCACTCCTCCGCCGACATCCCATCTTTTTCTCCGCGACACCGACGCCATCTTAGATCTGCCCCGATGATGATTTCTCGCGAGACTACCCGCCCGCCATGTTGGATCGCACCACATCCAAGATGGCGTTCTGGAAGTCTAGTGAGACTTTCCGGATGCCATCTTGGATGTGGCGCAATCCAACCCTCCCGATGTGATAGCATCAGACCTTAATCTAGTTATATTATATGGAAGGGAATGTGTTCCCCCATAATATTATATGGAAGGGAATGTGTGCCCCATTATATTATATGGAAGGGAATGTGTGCCCCATTATATTATATGGAAGGGAATGTGTGCCCCCATTATATTATATGGAAGGGAATGTGTGCCCCCATTATATTATATGGAAGGGAATGTGTGCCCCATTATATTATATGGAAGGGAATGTGTGCCCCATTATATTATATGGAAGGGAATGTGTGCCCCATTATATTATATGGAAGGGAATGTGTGCCCCATTATATTATATGGAAGGGAATGTGTGCCCCATTATATTATATGGAAGGGAATGTGTGCCCCATTATATTATATGGAAGGGAATGTGTGCCCCATTATATTATATGGAAGGGAATGTGTGCCCCATTATATTATATGGAAGGGAATGTGTGCTCCATTATATTATATGGAAGGGAATGTGTGCCCCATTATATTATATGGAAGGGAATGTGTGCTCCATTATATTATATGGAAGGGAATGCGTGCCCCATTATATTATATGGAAGGGAATGTGTTCCCCATTATATTAGATGGAAGGCAATGCGTGCCCCATTATATTAGATGGAAGGCAATATGTAGTCAATTATACTATTTGGATGGAAATTAGGGGACCATTATCTACTATATAATCTCCTAATGATCTATGTCTGTCACGGAAAATGAGCGCAGCGCATGCAAAGCAGCCGTGCGATTAGGCAATTATATAGTACTAGATGGTGGCCCGATTCTAAAGAATCGAGTAGTCTAGAATCCATATATAGTTTATTTAGTAAGAGTTAACAATAATGCAATTAAGACATGATATCTATCCATCAACTACCTATGTTTGTATGGTCTATGTAATTTTTGGAAATTTAATTGTTATATGCTAAGGCGTTTGGTACACATACTGGCCAATACTTGTGTGCCCATCTAGTAGCTTCATTTAAGAAATCAATGTTCATAGTCAAGGTATTCGCCAATCTGTGTTTGCCCATCAACCCCGTCACGGTAGCCTTAGATCTGATGGGTCCCTAATCTACCTTATAAGGCTGCTTTCACACAGCGTGTTTTTGTGATCCGTGGCTGTCCGTTGTAAAACTGACAGCCACGGATCAGATTTTGGCCCCATGTTATCCTATGGGCACGGATCACATCGGATTTGGCCTTATTGGCATCCGATTTTTGTCGGATCCGATCCTGGCCGATTTTTTGCTGTGCCCAAAATCGCATCCTGCTGCGATTTTTGGCACAGCGGGTCAGATCGGACCGAATTGGATCCGACCTGATCCGCGCCAAATAACATGGGGCCTATGGAGCGAGGATCCGAGGAAACAGCTGATGGCTCCTCGGACCTGATCTTAGTGTACTGAGCATGCTCAGTACACTAAAATCGCTCTGTGCCATCTAATATCACTTCTGCAATGTATATTCATACATTGCAGAAGTGATATCCAGTTAAATGAAAGGGTTAAAAATAAAAAAATCATTATCCTCACCTCTCCACGATCCAGCGCTCTGTGCGTCTAGGACCTGGCCTGACGTCACAGTTGAGTCACATGACCGGTTACCGCGGTAACCGGTCATGTGACTGTGACATCACGCCAGGTCCTGTTGATCAGAAGAAGCTGGAAGCACCGCGGGTGTCGTGGAGAGGTGAGAATGAAGATTTTTTTATTTTTTAAGCTCTGCAAAGAGGTGGACAACAGGAGGACAAAGAGGGGACAAAGAGGGGACGAGACAGAGGGGACGAGACAGAGGGGACGAGACAGAGGGGACGAGACAGAGGGGACAAAGAGGGGACGAGACAGAGGGGACGAGACAGAGGGGACGAAACAGAGGGGACGAGACAGAGGGGACAAAGAGGGGACGAGACAGAGGGGACGAGACAGAGGGGACGAGACAGAGGGGACGAGACAGAGGGGACGAGACAGAGGGGGGCAGACAGAGGTGGGGAGACAGAGGTGGGGAGACAGAGGTGGGGAGACAGAGGGGGGAGACAGAGGGGAAAGGTGACAGGAGGAGAGGATCAAAACTGATGCTGCAAAACATCGGGATCGGATGCCTATTTGGCATCCGATTGCAGTCATCAGTTTAGATCCGTTGCTGTCCGAGGGGAGCAGCAAAAAGTCTGATCCCCTCGGACAGCACAAAAACGCTGTGTGAAAGCAGCCTTACTATTTATTAACACTTAGGCTGGGTTCACATCACGATTTTGGAGCTTCCGAGTGTATCCGTTTCAAAACGGATACACTCGGATCCAAAATCGGCTCCAATGTGTTCCTATGGGGCTCGGATCGGATCGGATGTGTGCCTTTTGACATCCGAGTTTGGCACCATCCGATCCTGTCCGTTCCTGTCAGATTTCATCACGGACACAAAAACGCAGGCTGCTGCGTTTTTGTGTCCGAGAATGAAATCGGACAGCCTCGGATCAGAGCTGATCCGAGCCCCGATAGCATAGGAGCCTATGGACATCGGATCCGAGCTGAGCTCGGATCTGATGTCAGCTCCGTGTTGTATGTACTGAGCATGCCCAGAGGCAGTGCTCAGTACATATAATTAACCCTTTCTTTCCCTGCCTGTCCCTGCTTCTTCTCTCTGTCCCTGCCTGTCCCTCCTCTATCTCTGCTCTATTTATTATGCTTTCCCCTGTCCTCCCCCCTCGTCCTCCCCCCTGTGCGAAGGACCTGTGGTGATGTCAGAGTCGGTCACCTGATGTGTCAGGTGACCGGCTCTGACATCAGGAGAGGTCCTTTGCCCTGCAGAAGACACTGTCACAGCCCTGCAGTCGCCGGAATGTAATGTATGCTCTGAGAGGATTTTTTAATTTTATTTACATTCCGGAGGGGACAGCACAGGGGGGAGGACGAGGGGGGAGGACAGGGGAAAGCATAATAAATAGATAGAGCAGAGATAGAGGAGGGACAGGCAGGGACAGAGAGAAGAAGCAGGGACAGGCAGGGAGAAGAGGATCCACACAGATCCTGCACAGACTCGGATCGGATGGCTATTCGCCATCCGAGTGCAGGGATCCGTGTGGATCCGTGCCTGTCCGTGGGATCCTCCTTTCAACACGGATCCCACGGACAGGCACAAAATCGTGATTAGCCTTAGTCCCCTTTCGCATCAGCGTTTTTCTGCTGTTTGCAGAAGGTGGTGATGAAAAGGATAACATTTCTTCACTTGCCGCCTGGGGGCCTGGCTGCGGCGCACTTGCGGGGAGTCCCATGCGGTGTGTGTGGGACTTGCGGTTGTCTTGCTGTAGATGCGTCAAACGCGGCTTCGGCAGTTGCAGCAAATGCGGGCGCTAAAAAGCCGCTGGTAACTGCGTTTTTTGCGGCAAAAACTGCCGAGGCTGCGTTTGCTGCACCTGCCGCGGGTGGGCCGCGGGTCGCATATGCATTGCATGCGACTTGCCGTGGGTGTGCCGTAAGTCGGCCCTTGGGCGGCAGGTGCGGAGATGGGGTTTTTTCACCCTAACGTACGCAAATAGCAGAAAAACGCTGATGTGAAAGCTAAATCTCTATTTTTCATATCTATCTATCTATTTACCTATCTATCTATGTGTACAGAACGCACCTTGAGATGGAGATGTGTGAACAGCCATCCTGCCCATCTCTTTCGCTGTTCACAAAAACCCCTCCCTGTTTAAAAAGAGAAGCAAATTTCTCAGCAGCTATACTGCTGGAGCTTAACATGCGGGTTCATATCACCAAATAAAGGAATTTGGATGATACACATCTACCGTCTTCTACTTAATAGCACAGTATGTGCCATGTGGTGATATATAATATCCTGAATGGCCAGAGATAATGCCGCCAAATGGGTACTATATCCTTAACACCAAAGGGTTAATGTGCAATTTTTTTCCATAGGTGGTTGAGAAATGTCATGCAACGGTTAACCAGAGTGAGCTGCCTTATCTCAAAGGGTTAATAAGAAGGATACTTAAGACGTTTTAGAGGATGTACTTTGTGAAATGAGGAGGCGGAATGAAGGTGAAGAGGCAGGCACCGTGTGACAGGAATTAGGAATTTAAATTGCGCGCTTTTGCCGATGACGTGTGAAATCATAAGACGTTCTGTAATCTCGCGAGATTTCGTACGCCATCTTGGAGGTGGCACGCAATGTTCGGGAGGTGTTTGGACGTGGTGTGGGGTGGGGGTGGTGAGTGCTGAGTAGTGTGAAGGTGAGAGGGTGTGTGGCAGGCAGGGGTGTAAGACAGGAGGGTGTGGGGCGCAGGAGAGGCCGCCGATGGCGATAGTGGGGCAGTATTAGCCCTGCTCTTACTAACGGTCGGCCATCTTGGTTAGGTATAAAGCCGCCTTCAGTCAGGATGTGACGTCATTTCGATGACATACCGACGGAAGCTGTCTTAGGGTTTTAGTAGAATAGATATATATATAGAGCTGGGTGCAATGTGTGGGCTCAGCCAGAGCAGTCATGGCACTAATCTCTCACCTATGTGTCATGGCACTAAACTCTCACCTATGTGAGCGCCCCTCCCCGCGTCCGCCGCCACCCCCCCCCCCCCACGCTCCCCACCCCCCTCCCCGCGACCCCGGCCCCCCTGGACCGGGCACACTCCCCTCCCCGCGACCCCGGCCCCCCTGGACCGGGCACGCTCCCCCTCCCCCCTCCCCGCGACCCCCGGCCCCCCCTGGACCGGGCACGCTCCCCTCCCCCTCCCCGCGACCCCGGCCCCCCTGGGCCGGGCACGCTCCCCTCCCCCCTCCCCGCGACCTCGGCCCGGGCACGCTCCCCTCCCCGCGACCCCGGCCCCCCCGGACCGCTGGGCCCCCATATACTCTAACCGCTGAGCCCCTGTATACTCTGCTAACCATAGTCTAGAATACCCGATGCTTTAGAATTGGGCCACCATCTAATATTATATAGAAGGCAATGTGGGGCCTATTAAACTATATGAAAAACAGTCTGTTGCCCATAGCATCCATTCAAGAATTTTCTTTTATGAATTTTTTCACAATTTCACTGTATACTTTTCTAGCAAAACTACAAAGACTTAAAAACAAAAATTTGTGACAAATTCCCTTTAAACAAAATAAAATTCACAATTACAGAATGGTCTGCGGGTAAATTGAGGGAACAGATCTGTGGGATGGAAAACTGAACATTGGGTTAAGATCTGAGCCCATATAGTTTACTATAGGAAACAACAGCAAAGTCAATAATTGCTACAGGGACAAAATATCCGCCTTTATAATAGAGAGGGACTCACCGGCAGCCCTTGGTAACTTATGGTGAAGAACAGGGAACAGCACAGAAACATGAAAATCTTCATTGTCTCTAGGGAGATTCTCAGCACCAAGATACGGCTAATGTGATACAGGCTCCTAGTGGGTGGAACCTCCTAGGTATGACATTACAATGCCTTCAGAGACCTCATCAGCCACAACAATCCATCACAGGACATCTCCCAGCAACAACAATAACAGTCTGTTGACAATAGCAACCATTCAAGTATATGGAAGGCAATGTGGGGCCCATTATACTGTATTGAAGGCAATGTGGAATCCATTATACTATTTGGAAAGCAATTAGGGGCCCATTACACTACATGAAAGGCAATATGGAGCCCCTAATATTATATGTAAGGGAATGTGGTGCTCATTATATCATATGGAAGGCAATGTGTGGACATTATTCTACTTGGAAGGCAATGTGTGGCCCATTGTAAAGACGTACTGATAGGATGTTTAGATTGTGAGCTCCAAGAGAGACAGCGTTACTCATGTATGTAAAGTGCTATGGAATTAATAGCGCTATATAAATGAATAAATATTATATTATTATACTATAAGGAAGGCTATAGGAGATGCATTATACTATATGGAGGACTATAGGGGTGCATTATACTATATGGAGGACTATGGGGGTACATTATACTATATAGAGGTATGGAGGACTATGGCTTTGCATTATACTATATGGAGAACTATGGGGGTGCAATATGCTGTATGAAGAACTATGGGGGTGCAGTATGCTATATGGAGGACTACAGGGGTGCAGTATACTATATGGAGGGCTGTGGGCGTTCATTATTCTGTATGCAAATAATCAAGGTATCCAGATGATTGAGCGCTCCCAAGGAGATTTACCTTATGATAAGGACACTGGCTCCTTTTTCCTTCTTGGAGATTTATTTCAAAAGGCTTCACAGTAGTAAACAGTCATAAAAGTCATAAAAGCATAATTAAAACAACGCGTTTCGGCTATAAATGTATATACCTGAGGAAGGCTATTTTATGACATTTATAGCCGAAACGCGTTGTTTTAATTATGCTTTTATGACTTTTATGACTGTTTACTACTGTGAAGCCTTTTGAAATAAATCTCCAAGAAGGAAAAAGGAGCCAGTGTCCTTATCATAAGGTAAATCTCCTTGGGAGCGCTCAATCATCTGGATACCTTGATTATTTGCTTCATTCCACGGGCTCATAGCTGGGAGTTCCGCTCTCTGGAGGATAGCAGCAGCATACCAAGGAGACAAAGACCCCTGTAAGACCCCCAGTGGGTTGATATGCGAAGAAACAAGACACAATAAAGGTGAGTTCTCTTGCCCAGTGTGCTTCTGAGAAATATTATACTTTTACATTTAGATCTGCGCCTGTTTTCTCGCTCCCCACCCTTCTCTGACCTACAGCCTCGAGGTCTATTGTGTGCATTATTCTGTATGGAGGACTGTGGGGGTGCAATATGCTATATGGAGGACTATGGGGTGCATTTTTCTATGTGGAGGACTGTGGGGTGCATTATACTATATGGAGGACTGTGGGGTGCATTATACTATACGGAGGACTGTGGGGGTGCATTATTCTATATGGAGGAATTTTGGGGTGCATTATACTATATGGAGGACTGTGGGGTGCATTATACTATATGGAGGACTGTGGGGGGCACTATTCTATATGGAGGACTGTGGGGATGCAGGAGCATTATTCTATATAGAGGTATGTGGGGGTGCAATATGCTATTTGGAGGACTTTGGGGTGCAATATACTATATGGAGGACTGTGAGGGTGCATAATTCTATATGGAGGACTGTGGGTTTTCATTATATTATATGGAGGACTATGGAGGTGCATAATATATGGAAATTGTCACTTCAGTGAGGAAGTGGACGAACTCTAGCGCCACCTTTAGGTAGCAATCCTCAGTCATAATCGACTTTTTAACAAGCCTTTTAAAAGGACCAAGGATTTGTGCCAGATGAGAACCCCAAACTGCAGACGCTGTGTTTCATGGTGACTGCCCCTCAACAGTGCAGTGTGAGGGAATTCTGATCTGGCTGTGTGAGAGGAGAACTAGCTATTTTCCTCATGGAGAGGAATCTGTCTGCCAGCACAAGGAGGCAGATGAGCTGATAAGGAGACTTTTAGCCGCAATGCTCCTCTGGGAAATATGCAAATTGTTACTTCAGTGAGGAAGTGGACAAACTCTAGTGCCACCTTTAATATATGGAGGAATTTGGAGGTGCAATATACTATGTGGAATACTATGGGAGGGTGCATTATATTATATGGAGCCAATTATACTACATGTAAGACATAATTGGAGTGCTCTGTGGGAGGCATGATAATACTTGGAGGCTACAAGGGAGCCTTTATACTTTATGAAGGACTATTTGGGGCTGTGTTGAGGGCCATTATACTGTACATAGGTCCATTATACTACATGGAGGGCTGGGCGGGGGTCATAGTTGGGGATCATGCTGTACTGGGGTAGTTGCAGGTGGTGCAGTTGGGTCATCATACTGTGCGTGTGGAGGAATGCACTGTGGAGGATCATACAGTGTTTGTGGGGCACTTTTGTTATCACACGTTATAGGGGAAATGAAAGGGGAATCTAGGGGCTTCAGTAGGAGGAAAATTACTTTGTAAAGGCTGAAATGTTGAGAGATGTACCTATGTGACCCAGAAAAATATTCCTTTTTTAGGGGGGTGCCCAATTAGAACTTCTGCTCTGGGGCTCAATGATTTTTATGATGCAGGATGCATTGTCCCTCTGCTGCAGGACTGATTGACCATAACTTACACATCAGGTCCAGTGCCGCCCCTTGGTACATACAGGCATCCAGCCATGTTTCTCCTGAGCAGCGGTTGGTCAGTGGTGCTCTTCCCCCTTCCTGCTCCCACATCCTTTGCACAACCCAATAGGAAGGACACTGTTATTAATTCCAGACAGCCCCGTGTGTGGCGCTTGTGATTGACTACGCAATTTGGGAGGAAGTGTGGTCTGTTGGAGAAGCGCCATTTTACCAGCTTAGTGCAGAGGTGGCTTGTTGATGCTCAGACTGCAGGTCGTTACCTGTGGTGTGTGGACGGTGCTGCATTGTGACATGTCTGACTAGTCAGTGCCAGGCAGCGGTCCAGAGTTTTGTAGGTGTGTGCCAGAGATTGGCAATCATTGCTGCCTCCTGTGCTATAAGGATGCAGGACTGTGTCTCCCTACAGGACCACAGCTCTGCCAGTCTTCATTGTGTGTCTATATGTTTGTGCCAAGCCGCCATTGCCATTAATGATCTTTGTTCTGGATTCTTCTGTGTGGTTCTTGTATGTGCACATGATGGCGCTGACATCCTTGTGTGGACATGTTTTTTTCTGTTTCTGTAAACTAAAATATTCATTATTTTGCTCATTTTTGCAGGATAGATATAAATCTGTGTAAACCAGATTTATTTTTACCGATTAAAAAAATTTACTAGCTGGCGGGAGGCGCCGTTTTGCAGTTCGCCTCCGGCAACTAGGTTCACCCCTGAGAGAGGCTACTGAGACTCTGTCATAATAGGGGCCCAAACACCTGGAGCTGGCCCCGGATGGTGATATGGCACTACTGTGTACTATCAGTACTATAGCAGTATTTCTCTATTTTAACAGTTCTGTGGTTATTATCCCTCTGCTGGAGTTAATAATTGTCATTCTTGCACTATGGCATCACGACATGTATTATTCCAGTGCTATGACATCACTGGATGTATTATTCCTGCGCTATGACATCATTATATATGTATTATTCAGGTGCTCTAGCATCACTATATGTATATCCCTGTACTATGACATCACTAGTGGGTTATCTCACTTTGACATTCTCACGTGCATACATTTGTCCAAAGATTTAAACCAGCATGAAGCCTGGATTTTACCTCTGTAGATAGTGTTGGACATCACAGTATTGTAAAATCATATTTTTGCAAGCTGATTACATTGTACCAATAATTTCAGGCTATATCAACCCAAAAGAAAAGGTAAAAAAGGACTGAAAAAAATGTTTTATACACAAATTAGACAAACAGTCATTTATCATGTAAGATTGGGCTGTTTCAGCCAATAATGCAGTCGGTTCTTATCGTTAGTCAAAAATAAAATCACACATGGCCGTCATTTAAAGAAATAATGACGTTTGTAGAGCAAAACAAATAATTGTTAATTTTGCTGAAACATCCAATGATTGTTCGTTATGGTTGAATATGGCCTTTTCAGACGCCTTTTTTCTAATGTGTTTGGGTGCCCTAAAAGTTGTAAGAACTGGATGTTTGACTTTGGTTTAAGTATGTTTTCTGTTTTCAGATAAGCCCTGGCTCCATGTGCTTTAAAAAACAAACTGAGCTTTCCTCACCCTCCCTGGGTCCAGCACTGAGTCTCCGTTGTTGCTCCTGGTGTTCTGGTGTCTTTGAGCGCTGACGTCAGATTAACCGTCCTGCAGCCAATAACTGAGCTCTGTGACACTAAGCAGCTCGTGCCGTCAACTCGGGTAGAACTGCTGAGTCCAATCTGTGGCGGCAGCAGTGTCAATCTGAAGTCAACGTGTGCAGAAAATGAGAGCAACAGCAAAGACTCAGCGCTGGACCTGGGGAGGGTGTAAAAAAAAAAAAATGAAATCAGGAAGGAAACACCTTTAAATTAACTTCCACAAGATGTCCTCAGCAGGCTGATTCTGAACCACACATATGCTTGTTATTAGATATCTCCGTGTTTAGGGGGTGTGACCTACACAGCGTTCTCAATACAGCTGATAAGACTGTCAAGTTTCCTCTGTTCACATGGCTCTTCTCCATGTTATCACAGAGCACAGAGGCCATGTGAAAGGAGGAGTCAGATAAGATCTCACAGGAGCTGTTGAGAGCTCAGCATGGTGCCGGCATGAGGTAACTTGAGTCTTATCAGCTGTATTGTGAACGTACTGTAGGTCACGCACCCTGAAGACAGAGCTGCCGAACAACGAGCATATGTGTGATTCAGAATCAGCCTGCTGAGGACATCTTGTGGAAGTTTTTTTTCCTGATTTCATTAATAAAGTATATTTGAAAGTTGATTATATACACTTGCTCTACATTATTATTAAAGGGAACCTGTCGCCTAATTTATGGCCCCTAAACTATCACTATCTGCCCCTACAGCCTCTAACTAGTTCCCTAACCATCCCTGCCTGACCTAATAGGGCTTTATAGAAGCTAAATAAACCCTTTTATAAACTTACATGTTTTGTGACCGTGGGGCGTTCTTGTCAGGAGGGCGGTGTCTCCAGGGCCGCGCTCCCCCCACCTCGCTGCATTCATAACGCCCCAATGGACGGCATTATTGATTTGAAGAGCGGGGGTGCCCATTTGAATCCTCCCGCCCCGCTCTTCATGACGCGAGGTTGGCAACCGCGTCATTTCCAGCATGCGCAGTGCGGCGGGAGGATGCGACGCTGAGTCCCAGGCGTCGCTAGGCAACGATCTGGAGCGTCTTCGGAAGGTGAGTATCGGCGCCCCCCTCCCAAAACTGAACATATATATGTGTGTACTCCATAATATATAATTTCACTTTCATTAGGCATATTTCATATGTGCATCTACATATACATATATATAGATGCACATTAAAAAAAAAAAATATATATATATATATATATATATATATATATATATATATTTATCTACAGTATATATA
>JARQOC010001695.1:0-36393 GCA_033576535.1 Allobates femoralis
GCATTATCCGGTTGAATTTTTAAATATTGTTACACCATCAAGCATGCCATCCCACAGACTTCAACTTAAAGTTGGGACAATTGTGATGTTGCTGCGGAATCTTGATACAAAGAGTGGTCTATGTAATGGAACTAGGCTTATTGTAACTGGACTCCTTTCCCATGTTATTCAAGCAAGAGTCATCAGTGGATCAGCAAAAGGACATGATGTCTTCATTCCACGCATAGACTTATGTCCTTCAGATACAGGTCTTCCATTTAGGCTTCAACATCGGCAATTTCCAGTCAAACCAGCTCTTGCCATGACTATAAACAAGTCACAAGGCCAAACTTTACATCGTGTTGGCATATATTTACAGGAGTCAGTTTTTGGTCATGGACAACTGTATATTGCATTTTCTCGTTTGAAAATGAGGTGCAATGTGAAGGTACAAGTCATCGAGACCCCTTTACAAGGACGCTTGATTAAAGACAGTCCAAAAGTTTTCACCAAAATGTGGTCTACAAAAATATGTTAGGTTGATTTACACATAGATAGATAGGTAAATTTATAGTTAGAAAGGAAAAAAGAAGAATAGATCTAAATCTATAGATAATTCATAGTTAGATGATAGATAGATAGATAGATAGATAGATAGATAGATAGATAGATAGATAGATAAAGATCTATTGTATATTTATATTTAAAGATATATTTATTAGTCAACAAGGAAACAACAAAAGTAAGTTGAGATGAAAGAATTTCAACATATACATAAATTATAAATATAATGAATGCATAGTATACAAATTCAGAGAAGAAATAAATAATATAAGAGAAAAACAATATAGACAAAAGACATAAGTCGAAGAAATAAAATAACCAAATATTTACAACTGACACGACGATTATGAGTATCTAAAAAAAGCAACAAGCAAACTAAGTACAATCAAAATGATAAATGGAGAAATTCAGGCTAAATTAGGGCAGATGAAATGTAAGAGTCGGTATATACATTCGAACCCAACTCCCCCATTACGTCATGACTTCAATCTAGCATGCATACCCTCTCTAAGAGCAAACGTGAATTCAAATGAGTTGTGCAATGCTATGCAATCCATAAAGTCCTCTATGGATGGAACACAATCACTCCTCCACCTAGAGGCGATAAGATTTTTAGCTACTAATAGGATATGTAAGGCCAAGAATCTTTTACATTTTGGGAGATCACATATCCCAATCAACAATACAGCAGAGTCAAAAGTTAAGACTATGTCTAAATCTAAAACTAAATTGATCAGGGACTGGACATCTAACCAAAAGGAACGTAACTTTGAGCATGACCAAAATATATGACGGACAGATCCCACTAGTCCACATTTTCTCCAACATAAATTAGAAACAGTAGGGTCTATCTTATGCAGTTTTAATGGTGTAAAATGCCACTTGGTATATACTTTATATTGAGTTTCCAGAAGTGTTGAGCAGGGGACAGAGGAGTAAATATTTTTTAAAATGATGGGCAATTGGTTATGTAAAGTATGATTATCGATGTCAAGTTGGTGATCCCATACTGTATAGAATCTAGAATTATTAAAAGTCACATCCTTATTAAAAGTTGTATAGATATTATTAGTTTTCCACACAAGTTGGCTTCCACTGTGATGAAGTAGGAGGTCAATATTGTTAGGTAGTGTAAAATCTAGACGTGGGTTGTTTAAAGTCTCATGCAGTAAAGTCCAAGTAGGTCTGTCAGATTCAGGTAGGCTGAAACGAGAAGAGACAACCTCAAAAGAGGCTAACCTCTCACCATCAAACACGTCAGACACATACCTAATATTCCTACTCTTCCAGATAGTCAAATTAAGAGATGGACACAACCAGGAAAAAATATCTATTGGGAGCCAGACAGGAGAAACTGGAGAGAAGATGGTTTTAGAGGTCTGATTAAATGTCCTCCAAGCCTTGATAGTGGCCTTAAGTGGGGTTTCTAGGGGAAGTCTCTTTTTTGGACTAAGGAGGTATAAAACAATAAACAATGCAGGATTCTGTTGCTTCATGATGGATCGTTCTATATTTACCCAGGATGGTGAGTATTCAGTACTCCACCATCGTGAACTAATTTGAGTAATGATAGCTAGATAATAAGCCCTAAGATTGGGGATACCTAAACCTCCATGTAATTTATGTTTTTCAAGAGTGGTAGCTGCAATTCTAGGAAATTTCCCTCGCCAAATAAATCGGCTAAGTTGTGTCTGGAGACGTTTAAAATATTTCTGAGGGATGACCACAGGGAGGGAACGGAAGAGGTATTGAATTTTGGGAAGTAGCAACATTTTATAGGCCGCAATACGTCCCGTCCAGGAAACCTCTAAATTAGACAGATAAGACACATGTTTCGAAAGGGATTTAACAATATCTGATAAATTTTTATCAACCATGTTAGATAGAGGTTTAGTAATGGTGATTCCCAAATAGGGAATTTCTGACAGTGACCAGGAGAAATTAAATTCAGTTTTTAGAATATCTAATAGGTGATGTTCAATATGATAGGGCAAAACCTTTGTCTTATTAGTATTCAATTTATAATGAGAGACTCCAGAGAATCTCTCAACAATGTCCATCAGATTCCTAAGAGACACCAGAGGATCCGATAGAATAATCAGTAAATCGTCTGCAAATAGAGATGCAACGTGTTGACGCCCATGTAATGGACATCCCCGGATCCCCTCATGTGACCGTATTGCCTCCACCAATGGTTCTAAAAAGAAATTAAATAAAGTAGGGGACAGAGGGCATCCCTGTCGAGTTCCATTGGTAATTCTAAAGGAGTCAGACACAACATTATTTGTTAGAATTTTGGCGGATGGATGGGAATACAAAGCTCTAATAATATTAAATATGGGACCAGAAAAACCAAATTTTTTAAGGGACTCAAATAAAAACAGCCAATTTACTCGGTCAAAAGCCTTTTCAGCGTCTAGAAAAATCAGCAAAGTGGGAAGATTTGACCTTTCTACATATGATATAATATGGAATAATCTTCTCGTGGCGTCCATAGTACTTCTGCCACTGACAAAACCCGTTTGGTCAGTATGAATTAAGCGAGTTGTATACTTAGATAGTCTGTTAACAACAACTTTGGCTATAATTTTAGCATCAGTGTTTAAGAGCGAAATGGGCCTATAATCTCTGACATTTAGGGCATCCCCTTTATCTTTGGGAATTACTGTAATTAATGCTTCCTGCATTTCTGCAGGAAGAAGGGATGACATGGAGGCCGAATTAAGAAGTCTAGTTAAATAAGGTGTCAGGATGTCAGCAAAATTTTTGAAATATTCATTAGATAATCCTTCAGGCCCAGGCGATTTCCCAGTTTTGAGGGATTTCACTGCTTCTGTAATCTCAGAATTCTGAAAGGGACAATTAAGAAGATCCACCTCTTCAGTAGTCAGAGAGGGAATGCTTAAGGAACTAAGAAAAGAGTTAATATCCAACAGAGAGGGTTGTACAGACCCTGGACTTAAATTTAAATTATAAAGGTTTTTATAAAAGTGCAGGAATTCACTTGAAATATCCTCTGGGTGTCTGTAAATCAACCCCTGCTTGTTTTTGATTAGCAGAATCCTCCTCTTTTGTCTCATCAGTTTTATTCGATGGGCTAAAAATTTATTAGGTTTATTGTGACAAATATAGTAACATAGTAACATAGTAACATAGTAACATAGTTTTTAAGGTTGAAGGAAGACTTTAAGTCCATCTAGTTCAACCCATAGCCTAACATGTTGATCCAGAGGAAGGCAAAAAAAACCCATGTGGAAACACTAAGCTCCACATTGGGTGAAAAAATTCCTTCCTGACTCCAGGTACGGCAATCAGACTAGTTCCATGGATCAACGCCCTATCAAAGAATCTAGTATGTATAACTGGTAATATTATAGTTTTCAAGAAAGGCATCCAGGCCCTTCTTAAATGTTAATATTGAGTCACTCATTACAACATCATATGGCAGAGAGTTCCATAGTCTCACTGCTCTTACAGTAAAGAATCCGCGTCTGTGATTAAGATTAAACCTTCTTTCCTCCAGACGTAGAGGATGCCCCCTTGTCCCAGTCTCAGGCCTAAGAGTAAAGAGATCATTAGAAAGGTCTCTGTACTGTCCCCTCATATATTTATACATTATTATAAGATCACCCCAAAGCCTTCGTTTTTCCAAGCTAAATAACCCCAAGCTTAATAACCTGTCTTGGTATTGCAGACCCCTTAGTCCTCTAATGACTTTTGTCGCTCTTCTCTGGACCCGCTCTAGTTCAGCTATGTCTTTCTTATACACCGGAGACTAGAATTGTACACAGTATTCTAAGTGTGGTCGCACTAGTGACTTGTATAGAGGTAAAATTATGTTCTCCTCATGAGCATCTATGCCTCTTTTAATGCATCCCATTATTTTATTTGCCTTTGCAGCAGCTGCCTGACACTGGCCACTAAATATGAGTTTGTCATCAACCCATACACCCAGGTCTTTTTCAGTGACAGTTTTGCCCAGTGTTTTACAATTAAGCACATAATTATACCTTTCGTTTCCTCTGCCCAAGTGCATGACTTTACATTTATCCCCATTAAAGCTCATTTGCCATTTAGCAGCCCAAGCTTCTAGTTTACATAAATCCTCCTGTAATATAAAATTGTCCTCCTCTGTATTGATTACCCTGCAGAGTTTAGTGTCATCCGCAAATATTGAGATTCTACTCTGTATGCCCCCTACAAGGTCATTAATAAATATATTAAATAGAAGCGGGCCCAACACTGACCCCTGTGGTACCCCACTGTTAACTGTGACCCATTCTGAGTGTGTTCCATTAATAACCACCCTTTGTTTCCTATCACTAAGCCAGTTCTTAACCCACTTACACATATTTTCCCCTATCCCCATTGCCCTCATTTTATGTATCAACCTTTTGTGTGGCACCGTATCAAAAGCTTTTGAAAAGTCCATATACACCACATCCACTGCATTTCCTTGGTCCAGTTCAGAACTTACTTCTTCATAGAAGCTTATTAGATTAGTTTGACAGGAACGGTCCCTCGTAAAACCATGTTGATAATGGGTCATGAGGTTATTTTTCTTCAGATACTCCAGTATAGCATCTCTTAGAAAACCCTCTAGGATTTTACCCACAGTAGAGGTTAAGCTTACTGGCCTATAATTTCCAAGTTCAGTTTTTGTCCCCTTTTTGAATATTGGCACCACATTTGCTATACGCCAGTCCTGTGGTACAGACCCTGTTATTATGGAATCTTTAAATATTAAAAATAATGGTCTATCTATGACAGTACTTAATTCCTGCAGCACTCTGGGGTGTATCCCATCCGGACCCTGGGATTTGTCAATTTTAGTGATTTTTAGACGATGCCGTACTTCCTCTTGGGTTAAGCAGGTGACATTTAATTGAGAATTTTTGTTAACACTGATCATATTGTCTGTCATGGGATTTTCTTGTGTAAATACTGTTGAAAAAAAGTCATTTAGCATATTGGCTTTTTCCTCATCCTCATCCACCATTTCACCCAGACTATTTTTAAAGGGGCCAACACCATCATATGTAGTTAAAAAATATTTTGGGATTCTTTTTACTTTCTCTGGCAATGAGTCTCTCTGTCTTAATCTTTGCTGCCTTGATTTGCTTTTTACAAATGTTATTTAATTTTCTGTATTTATTTAATGCCTCATCACTACCTACTTGCTTTAATTCCCTAAATGCTTTCTTTTTGTCACATATTGCACCTCTTACCGCTTTATTTAGCCATAGTGGTCTCCTCCTATTTCTAGCATGCTTATTCCCATAGGGTATATATTGTGCACAGGTCCTATTTAGGATGCTAATAAACATCTCCCATTTGCTTTGTGTACTTTTATGTCTCAGGACATCGTTCCAGTTTATTGCGCTAAGATCATCTCTCAACCGTTGGAAATTTGCCTTCCTGAAGTTTAGTGTCCTTGTAGCCCCTCTACTACACATCTTAGTAAAGGATACTTGAAAGCTTATTAAGTTATGATCACTATTACCCAAGTGACCTCCAACCCGTATATTTGATATGCGGTCCGGCCTGTTGGTTAATATTAGGTCCAGCAGTGCCCCCCTTCTTGTTGGGTCCTGAACCAGTTGTGAAAGGTAATTGTCTCTCATAGTTTTCAAAAACTTATTACCCTTGCTGGAACTGCAGGTTTCTGATCTCCAATGCATTTCAGGGTAGTTGAAGTCCTCCATAATAATGACTTCTCCCTGAGTCGCTGCTTCATCTATTTGCTTTATGAGGATATTCTCCTCCACTTCCATTATTGTTGGGGACTTATAACAAACCCCTATCAGTAATTTATTATTTTTTCCCCCTCCCCTTATCTCCACCCACAGGGACTCTACATTTCCATTAGATTCACCTATATTATCACGCAGGATGGGTTTTAAGGATGATTTTACGTATAAACATACACCTCCTCCTCGCCTATTTGTGCAGTCATTTCTGAACAGACAATAGCCCTGTAAATTAACAGCCCAGTCATGGCTCTCGTCCAGCCAAGTCTCCGAAATCCCCACCATGTCATAATTATTTTCCAACAAAATCAATTCTAATTCCTCCATTTTGTTGGTGAGGCTTCTGGCATTAGTGTACATGCACTTTATGCATCTCTCTTTACCTCTATTCCTTCCTACTAGATTGACTGTTCGAATCCCACCCCCCATGCCACCCCCAATTTTATTACTTGTGCCCAGGTTACTATTTACACTATCTTCCCCTCCTATACAATGAATACCCTCCCCCCCAATCCCTAGTTTAAGCACTCCTCCAACCTTCTAGCCATTTTCTCCCCCAGCACAGTAATTTAGTTTAGAAGACTGAATGATTTTGTTATAGTCAGAAATTAAAAGGGACCTTAATTCTATTCTAAGCTTTAAGATTTTAAGCTGGGTAGACGAAGAAGGAGACGCTATTTGTGATTCTTCTAGGGTACGAATGTCAGCTACCAGAAATGCAAGTTTGGCATTAGATTGTTTTTTAAGACGTGAATTTAGTTCAATCAACTTGCCCCTAACTACTGTTTTATGGGCTAACCACAATGTCTCAATACTAACTGCATCACCATCGTTCTCTTTAAAGTAATAATTTAGAGTGTCTATCAATTCCTTTCTTGAGTTGGGATAAGAATAAAGAAAGGTATTGGCCCTCCAAATCCTAGTGGATGAAGCACCCCCTCTAGGGACCAACTCAAAAACTATCGGGGAATGATCAGACCAAGTCTTTGGCAGGATATTGATCTTTTTAATTTCATATATAGAGACACTATCAGCTAGAGCTAGATCTATTCTAGATAAGGAAAGCTGGGAATCCGAGTAGAATGTGTATTCTCTAGAAGTGGAATGAATACATCGAAATACGTCATATAAGCTCTCTCTATCAATCCAAGGATTCAAGGTTAAATTAGAAACTCCACGAGTTCCAGAGGAATCCAAAAATGCATCAGGTATTACATTAAAATCCCCAAAGAGAATTAAAGAACCCTTACGATTTTCCGAAATTAAAATCATTAACTCTTTAAAAAATCTAATCTGACCCTTATTAGGGGCATACAGAGTAACCAAGGTATAAGAGACACCACTAAGCCTACAGATTAAAATTATATATCTTCCCTCTGTATCTGCAATAACAGTCTCCTGTTCAAATTGGATGTTATTTCTAATCAAAAAGGTGACACCCGCCTTTTTTGTTTGTCTGAGAGGCTAAGATAATGGATGAAAATAACTTATTTTCAAATTTCGGAGGATTATCATTAGAAAACTTAGTCTCCTGCAACCCCGCAATATCTATTTTAAATCTAAATATGTCTCTGCACAGTAGATACCTCTTATGAGGGGAATTTAGGCCATGTACATTCAGGGACATGAAATTAATGGCCATAAAAGCAAATAAACGAAGTAACGTCAGTAGAGAAAAGACTTACTAAACCATGCAGCCAAGAGATTTCTGGAATGAAATATAAAACATTCATCATGTCAATAAGTACTAAAAGAAAAAAAAAAAGAATAAAACAAGAACAGAATAATATCAAGAAATATATACAATAACGGACTAACGGACTATATGGAGCAGTTACAACTAACTGATGGAAAAAGCTCCTTGGGGAGAAAAAAGGCCTCTCACCCACAACAATTAATAATGTATTATATACATTTAAGGGCAATCACCTCAGCGTTTCAAAATGAAGTTCTGTTTAGCCCAATATAAGTATTCAGGTTACTGGCGGGTCATCAATGCCAAGCTCTCTTAAAAGTTGAAGACCCTCCTCCAATCCATCTATCACTTGAGAAGTAGGACCCCGCTTAAAGTTGATTCTGGTCTGGGAGAGCCATCTATACATAATACCATTAGCCCTCAATATCTTGGTGACAGGTATCAGAATTCTACATTTGGACAATGTTTCCTTTGAGAGGTCTGAAAAAGTTTTAATATCATGAAATGGCCTAGGTAACGTCTCATGCTTCTGCATGTAGGTGGTGAGGAGATTTTTTGTGTTTTTCTAAAGCTAAAAGTAACCACAGTGTCTCTGGGCAACTTCTCCGGGACAGATGTGGGTTTAGGAAGGCGAAACGCTTTATCCAGCAAACACTCTACATCCGACAGTGAGGGTAACACTGTTTTAATCATTTTTTTAAAGGGATCCTGTCACCCCCAAAACACCTGTAAACCTATTAAAACCTGTCCCTAGAGCATATTAACACTTTCCCTACACTCTTTTTACCTCCTAAATGCAGTAAATGACATTGCCTAAAAACGTTTTATAAGTACCTGATTACTGATGATAATGAGTGACTATGCTATTCATAGTCACTCATCAAGACTGCCCCTCTGCTTCATAGCACGCCTGAATAGGCGTGATCTTCATAGCAGATTCAAATTGCCGCCTCCCTGCTGTGCCCTGTGTCGTCCAAGGCTGCTGTGTGGCTGGGTGACGCGATCCGCGTCATTCCCGGCGCCGGGTGACGTATTTACACCGGCGCCGCCCTGTCAGCTTCAATATGCGCACTGCGCATGCGCATGGGCATGCGCAGTGTGCATTTTGAAGCTGACAGCGCGGCGCCGGTGTAAATACGTCACCCGGCGCCGGGAATGACGCGGATCGCGTCACCCAGCCACACAGCAGCCTTGGACGACACAGGGCACAGCAGGGAGGCGGCAATTTGAATCTGCTATGAAGATCACGCCTATTCAGGCGTGCTATGAAGCAGAGGGGCAGTCTTGATGAGTGACTATGAATAGCATAGTCACTCATTATCATCAGTAATCAGGTACTTATAAAACGTTTTTATGCAATGTCATTTACTGCATTTAGGAGGTAAAAAGAGTGTAGGGAAAGTGTTAATATGCCCTAGGGACAGGTTTTAATAGGTTTACAGGTGTTTTGGGGGTGACAGGATCCCTTTAAGGTAAGGCTGTAATTCAGACCTTGTGACTGTCTCAGGAATTCCCCTCAATTTTAAATTGGACTGTCTATTAGTATTGTCAAAATAATCCAGTTTACTGGGCAATGTTTTATAATCCTGTTTAGTTTTGTCCAATTCTTTTCTAAGAGAGCTATTAATTTTAGACAGTCTTATTATCTCGGCCTCCATAACGTCAGCTCTGGTAGTTAGGGTGGAGAGCGCTTCTTTAATATCAGAGAACTCCATTTTCATCTGATCAGCGAAGCTGTGGAGGAGGTCAAGCAAAAAGTCCCTATCTACTGGCCCAGCCTGACCCCTCATTTTAATAGATAAGGGAGAGGAAGTGACCCTAGGTCTTTGTTTAACAGGGGGGGAACCAGAACTGTCACCCCCTCCTGAGTCCAATTCCTCCAAAGTAGATCCAACCAAAGCAGAACTCCCAGGGGGGCTTATGTCCTTACGTTTTGAGGTCTGCTTCAAGCTGTCACCACCCCTATTATCTAGGGTGTCCATATCTGAGCCCCGTATGTGAGAATCTATTTTATCCACCTTCTTTTTGTGTTCGCTATCCAAAATCAGCCTAGCTGTAGATGGAGTGCATTTAAGATGGGGTTTAGTGGACCCACCCGTAGGATTCATAGTGACCTTATGAAGATCTGTCTGCCTACGAGACATAGTACCGTATATACTCGTGTATAAGCCGAGTTTTTCAGCCCAAAAATTGGGCTGAAAAGTCCCCCCCTCGGCTTATACACGGGTCATACGGTATGCTGTGGGGGGGGGACTGTGACCAGGGGCTGGAGGAGGCAGGAGGGGGCCGCGGTGACCGCAAGCGGTCACGTGGGGCCGCCTCATTAGTGCAATGAATATGCACGGCATCCCCCCGTCCATCAACGGCGGGGGGATGCCGTGCATATTGCAATACACAGCCCCCCCTCCTTATCATGGGTCCCCCAGTAGTAATAAACAGCCCCCCCTCCTTATCATGTCCCCCCCAGGCTGCGGCAGCTGTCAAAATAACAAACACTTTATACATCACCTTCCAACGCAGCTCCTCCGGTCCTCCGCTCCTCCACTCGCCGGCTTCTTCTTCCTGCTTGTGCCGGTGTCATGTGACCGGGCGCAGGAGATGACGTCATTTCCTGCGCATGGTCACAGAAGCCGGCACAAGAAGAAGAAGAAGTCGGGACCGGAGGAGCGGAGGACCGGAGGAGCTGCGCCGGAAGGTGATGTATAAAGTGTTTGTTATTTTGACAGCTGCCGCAGCCTGGGGGTGGGGGACATGATGAGGAGGGGGGGCCCTGTATACTACCACTGGGGCTGTATATACCTCTGGGGCTGCTGGATACTATCACTGGGGCTGTATACTACCACTGGGGCTGCTGGATACTACCACTGGAGCTGTATATACCTCTGGGGCTGCTGGATACTACCACTGGGGCTGTATACTACCACTGGGGCTGTATATACCTCTGGGGCTGCTGTATACTACCACTGGGGCTGTATATACCTCTGGGGCTGCTGGATACTACCACTGGGGCTGCTGTATACTACCACTGGGGCTGTATATACCTCTGGGGCTTCTGTATACTACCACTGGGGCTGTATATACCTCTGGGGCTGCTGCTGTATACTACCTCTGGGGCTGCTGTATACTACCACTGGGGCTGCTTTATATACCTTTGGGGCTGCTGTATACTACCTCTGGGGCTGTATATACCTCTGGGGCTGCTGTATACTACCACTGGGGCTGTATATACCTCTGGGGCTGCTGCTGTATACATCCTCTGGGGCTGCTGTATACTACCACTGGGGCTGCTGTATACTACCTCTGGGGATGCTGTATACTACCACTGGGGCTGTATATACCACTGGGGTTGCTGTATACACCTCGGGGCTGCTGTATACTACCACTGGGGCTGCTGTATACTACCTCTGGGGATGCTGTATACTAACACTGTGGCTGTATATACCACTGGGGTTGCTGTATACACCTCGGGGCTGCTGTATACTACCACTGGGGCTGCTGTATATACCTTTGGGGCTGCTGTATACTACCTCTGGGGCTGCTGTATACTACCTCTGGGGATGCTGTATACTACCACTGGGACTGTATATACCACTGGGGTTGCTGTATACACCTCGGGGCTGCTGTATACTACCACTGGGGCTGCTGTATATACCTTTGGGGCTGCTGTATACTACCTCTGGGGCTGCTGTATACTACCTCTGGGGATGCTGTATACTACCACTGGGGCTGCGGTATATACCTCTGGGACTGCTGTATACCACACTGCTGGGGGCTGTATACCTGTGCTGGGGTCCACCCTCGGCTTATACACGAGTCAATAGGTTTTGGGGGCAAAAGTAGGGGGGTCGGCTTATACACGGGTCGGCTTATACACGAGTATATATGGTAAATAAAAGGAAGGTGTCTAAACAGTATCAGGATTATAAAGCTTAATATAAAAATATCAGTGTGGCTATATATTCAACCTCAATGTTAGAATCTGGTCACCGTCAAAGCTAATTGAAACAATGCCCAAATCCCAGCAGCACCAGTACACTGTAACGCCACCCACACAAATAAGAAAATAGTTAACTTAAATAAACATATTGTGAGACAGTGCGGGGGATCATATGCGAGGGGCGCTATGTCTCCCCCAGAATGTGCACTGTCACGTATTGAGCCTGGTATAGGGTGTGAGAGAAAGGGACGGTCCGCTCCCTCCGCTCCGGGTCTTGCAAGGTCCCGGAAGTAGACACGGAGTTAAAAGCCTGGTCAGGAGGCAGGGCGGGGTTCCCTGTACAGAGATTTGTGCCTTAGCTGCAGCAGCAGCAGAGAGATAGACAAGAGAGGTCTAGAGTTCCAAGAGGCCGTGTGCTAGTATAACACGGCCTAGCCCAGGAGGGCTGGGGAACTCGGGGTGACCCATAACGGAGGCCTTTGGCCTGAAGGACCAGGGTACGTTATATGAACTGTGTCTTGTGTACCCGGCTGCGACCCGGATTCCGGCAGACTGTGCCACCGCTGTGTGTATCAGCAATAAACACCGGGTCCTGTTTGAACTACTACTGGGCTCCACGTGTTTCCTGACTTGCAATCCAGGCACTGCCCCACATATGGTGGAGAATGCGGGCAAGCGGGCCGGCCCGGTGAAAGTGACTGTTTCATGAGGCCAATGAGCGGCGGCTAAGTGAGAGGAGCAGCAGTCAGAATAGCTGCCAGTCTTGCGGGGTGCCCGGCCCTGTATGTCCATACTTAAGCCGGCCACGCTACAGTTCAGGCCTGCCGCTGATATGGAGGAAATCCTAAGGCAGCTGGTACTTACCCAGCAGCGGCAGCAAGAGCAGCAGGAGCAACAGCAGAAGACGAATGAACTGCTCCTGCAGCACATCGTGGCCCTACGAGACCCGGCAACAGTGCCTTCCCCGGAACGGCGTGAGGCCCGGGACCAGGTCCGGTCGGCCCTGCGGAAGCTGAGTCCAGAGGACGACGTAGAAGCCTTCCTCACCGTCTACGAGCGCACTGCAGAGCGAGAAGGCCTCCCGCCGGCTCAGTGGGCTGAAGTCATCGCTCCATTCTTGATCGGCGACGCCCAGAAGGCCTACACCGACCTCAGTTGGGAGGATGCCCAGGACTACGGGAAACTCAAAGGTGAGATCCTTGCGAGACTGGGGGTCAGTACTTATGTTCGAGCTCAACGGGTGTTTTCCTGGTCCTATGTGGAGTCCAAGCCGGCTCGCTCCCAGGCGTATGACTTATTGCAGATGGTGAAACGGTGGCTCCAGCCTGAGAGCTTAACTCCGGGACAGATGGTGGAAAGGGTGCTGGTCGACCGGCTGGTTCGGACTCTGCCGGTTGCGATACAGCGTTGGGTGGGGCAAGGGGACCCGGGTACCTTGGACCAGGTGGTTAGCTTGATAGAGCGGTATACAGCCACCCAGGAGTTCATACGGGACTCTGCCCCACTGCGGCAGTTACGCCGGTCTCCGGAGCCGGGTAGAGGTATTCGTTCATCTACAGGGGACTCTCCTAAAAACGTACCCGCTGAGAGGATACCCCAGAATGGGGCTGGCAGGAAACCAGGCTCCCCGAGAAGGAGCTTCCGACCCGGCGCTGCCACCGCTACGTGGTGCTGGCGGTGCAAAGGACCGGGACATGTGGCTACCTACTGCCCACTAACAGTGGAACCCATGGACTGCGGGTTCACACGCCGGCCCTCGATGTATGCCAGCCCCGTGTTCACCGCAGATGTAGTGGGTCCCCTAACGGCACCACATCTGTGCCTGGTGCTCGTTAATGGACACAGGTGCTCGTCTTGGACTCTGGCAGTTTGGTGACGCTGGTTCGTGCGTCCTTAATCCCCGGGTTGCAACTCACTGGGGGATTGGTCGGGGTCCGGTGTATTCACGGGGACCTACGTGAGTATCCGACCACGGAAGTGACTCTATCCACTCCCTGTGGAGAGGTGACTCACGTGGTCAGAGTGGTAAAGTCTCTACCCTACGGGACGGTGCTGGGAAGAGACTTACCGTTGTTTTGGTCCTTATGGGGAAGGAGGAGTAACCCTTCTCTGAGGCCAGGGAATCCGGGTGCTGAGCCCGACGACCCTGAGACCGGGACACCTGCCGTAGGGGTCGCCAACATAGGGCTAGAGTGTCACCCCGATAGGTTCCCGCTAGACGTATTGGCAGGGGAGGTCGAGGAGACCCCACCGCTTCCGGAGTTGGAAGTATCCCGGGGAGCGTTTGGGACAGCCCAGCTACAGGATCCCACACTGACCCGGGCCCGAGAAAGGGTAACCGAAATAAACGGGGTAGCTCAGCATCCGGGGGCAGAGAATGTATTTCCATGCATGGTGCTTAACCAAGAGTTACTCTATAGGGTGGACAAAATCCGGGATGAGGTTGTGGACCAACCGTTAGTACTGCAGCCACACCGCCGGGCGGTCCTAGAGATTGCCAACTCCCACCTGCTAGGGGGCCACCTTGGGGCTAAAAAACGCAAGAACGCATCTTGCGGAGGTTCTTCTGGCCGGGCGTGTATGCGGATGTCCAGAGGTACTGTGACTCCTGCCCGGAATGTCAGCTGACCACACCCATTGCCACCTTCCGTAGTCCATTGGTACCTCTACCAGTTATAGAGGAACCTTTTGAACGGATCGCAATGGATTTGGTGGGGCCTATAGTAAAATCAGCACGAGGCCACCAACACATACTCGTGGTTGTCGACTACGCCACCCGGTACCTGGAGGCAATCCCGTTACGCCACCCCACGGCGAAACTGATTGCCCGGGAGCTGTTTGCCATGTTCTGTCGCCTAGGACTACCTAAGGAAATCCTCACAGATCAGGGGACTCCTTTTATGTCCAAAGTGACCCGGGAACTGTGTAAATTGCTCAACATAAAACAGCTGCGCACCTCGGTGTACCATCCCCAGACCGACGGGTTAGTCGAGCGGTTTAACAAAACCCTGAAGTCCATGCTCAAAAAGGTGGTGGCCAAGGATGGAAAGGATTGGGATATGCTATTACCCTATCTAATGTTCGCCATCCGGGAGGTACCACAGTCATCTACGGTGTTTTCCCCCTTTGAACTGTTGTACGGCCGACATCCTAGAGGGCTCTTGGATGTCGCCAAAGAGACGTGGGAACAGGAACCCACTCCCTATAGGAGCGTAATAGACCACGTGGCGAAAATGCAGGACCAGATCACGGCGGTCCGGCCTATCGTGAAAGAGCACCTGATGGATGCCCAAGGAGCTCAAAGCCGCACGTATAATACACGGGCCACCGTTAGGACCTTTGAGGTGGGGGACCGGGTATTGGTCTTAGTGCCCACTACGGAAAGCAAGTTATTGGCCAAATGGCAAGGGCCATATGAAATCCGGGAAAAAGTAGGGGAGGTGAATTACAAGGTATACCAGCCCGGGAAAAGGAAACCCGTGCAGCTATACCACGTTAACCTGCTTAAGGCGTGGAAAGACCAGGAGTGCCTGATCATGGAGGCATCCGATGCACCCGGGGACCCTTCCCCTTCGGCCCCCAGGGATACCGAAGGCGTACAAATAAGTGACACCCTCACTAAGGCCCAACGACGGGAAGCTCACAAATTGGTACAGCAGAATCCCGATGTGTTTTCTGACCTGCCAGGGCGTACTTCGGTCATTCAACATGACATTGTCACTGAGCCCCGGGTAAAAGTGTGGGGTACCCGAGGCCTGACGGCAAGCCATCGCGGCCGAAGTGAAACACATGCTTAAGTTAGGGGTGATAGAAGAATCCCGGAGCGAGTGGGCTAGTCCCATTGTGCTCATTCCAAAACCGGACGGATCGCTGCGGTTCTGCAACGATTTCCGGAAGCTGAATGAAGTATCTAAGTTTGATTTATATCCCATGCCCCGGGTGGACGAGCTGATCGAAAGATTGGGGCAAGCCCAGTACTTCACCACGCTCGATCTGACAAAAGGCTACTGGCAAGTGCCGCTGACAAAGTCGGCCAAGGAAAAAAAACGCCTTTGTTACTCCGGAAGGCCTCTATCACTATGTCGTGTTGCCTTTTGGGTTGCATGGAGCCCCGGCCACATTCCAGCGGCTCATGGACATAGTGTTAGAACCCCATCGGAAGTACGCGTCCGCCTACCTAGATGATATCATCATCTTTAGTCCTGATTGGCATACCCACTTATCCCAGGTACAGGCCATGGTAGATTCGCTCAGGGCCGCCAGCCTGACGGCAAATCCAAAAAAATGTGCTATGGGGCTCGAGGAGGCCCGGTACCTGGGCTATGTGATTGGGCGAGGGTTTATCAAACCCCAAATTAAAAAAATCGAGGCCATTCAAAATTGGCTCCGACCGGTGTCTACCAAACAGGTGAGGGCGTTCCTCGGCATAGTTGGGTACTACCGACGTTTCATACCCAACTTTGCTGGGCAAACGACGGCCCTGTCCGACCTGTTGAAAGGGAAGAAAACTGCGTTGGTGCATTGGAATCCCCAAGCAGAGACAGCCTTCCAGTCCATGAAGTTGGCCTTGTGCGGACAGCCCGTCCTCATCAGTCCTAACTTCAAACACGCCTTCGTTGTGCAAACAGACGCCTCAGAGGTGGGGCTGGGGGCTGTGCTGTTGCAGGAAGTGGACGGAGAAGAACATCCGGTCACGTACTTAAGCCGGAAATTGTCGCCGGCAGAAAAGAATTATAGTGTAGTGGAGAAGGAGTGCTTGGCTGTTAAATGGGCCTTGGAGTCCCTACGTTATTATTTGCTTGGGCGACAGTTCCGGTTGATCACGGATCACGCTCCCCTGGTCTGGATGCGGAACACCAAGGAGCGGAACGCTCGGGTCACCCGGTGGTTCCTGTCCCTCCAAAACTTCACTTTTACGGTGGAGCATCGGGCTGGCAAGTTGCAGAGTAATGCGGATGCCCTGTCCCGGCCGCCCTGTATGATGGCTGGGGTTCAACCCCACAAGTTTGAACTGAGGGGGGGTGTGTGTGAGACAGTGCGGGGGATCATATGCGAGGGGCGCTATGTCTCCCCCAGAATGTGCACTGTCACGTATTGAGCCCAGTATAGAGTGTGAGAGAAAGGGACGGTCCGCTCCCTCCGCTCCGGGTCTTGCAAGGTCCCGGAAGTAGACACGGAGTTAAAAGCCTGGTCAGGAGGCAGGGCGAGGTTCCCTGTACAGAGATTTGTGCCTTAGCTGCAGCAGCAGCAGAGAGATAGACAAGAGAGGTCTAGAGTTCCAAGAGGCCGTGTGCTAGTCTAACACGGCCTAGCCCAGGAGGGCTGGGGAACTCAGGGTGACCCATAACGGAGGCCTTTGGCCTGAAGGACCCGGGTACGTTATATGAACTGTGTCTTGTGTACCCGGCTGCGACCCGGATTCCGGCAGACTGTGCCACCGCTGTGTGTATCAGCAATAAACACCGGGTCCTGTTTGAACTACTACCGGGCTCCACGTGTTTCCTGTCTTGCAATCCAGGCGCTGCCCCACAATATACAGTACATATTCTTGAGATCTGCTTCACACTCCGGAAATCCCAGGGTCTGCGAAGCTTGCGATCGCCGGAGGCCCTCCGACCTCACTTGCCCATGCAGAATCCTCAGATGTTATGAGTCTTGAATATTGCAGAAAAGTCACCAGTAATATGTATATATCAGATATACTGGACCAATACAATAGCTTAATATCGTGAATGAACTAGTAAAAAATCCAAATTTGTCCAATACAGTATAATCGTCACTAGTAGATGCTTGAGTAAAGTTCTTAAGTATCGGTTGTATCCACAGGAGCATTGAGGCTGTAGGTTTCTGTTACTAAAAACCACAAAACAAACAATACTAGTCCAAAAATAGTTCTGAGGGTCTGGAGAGACCCAGGACAACTCTCCAAAGGGTTCTGAGAAGAAATTAGGGTGGCACAGCAAAGCACAAAGCTCTGAAAGCTCTGAAGTAATTCCGGTGTACATTCCAACGTAAGCTCCAATGGATTAAACAGGAGCTACGCAATATGCATAAGTAAAGTTCTTAAGTATCGGTTTTATCCACAGGAGCACTGAAGCTGTAGGTTTCTGGCAATAAAAACCACAAAAAAAACAATACTAGTCCAAAAATAGTTCAGGGGGGTCTGGGCAGACCCATGACAACTCTCCAAAGGGTTTTGAGAAGAAATTAGGATGGCACGGCAAAGCACAAAGCTCTAAGAGAAATGCTGAATCTTGGATTTTTTGACAGGAAAAGTCCAAAATCATAGGTGCCAATCCAAAAATAGGTTAGGAGGGTTCAGACTATCCCAGGGTAACCTCCTGTAGAGGAACACCCTAGAAATTAAGAGGTACAATATTGCTGCCAATGGAAGCCTGTCAGATGCCTGTCAGATGTCTGTCAGATGTGCCCAAATCATGGAAATCAATGGAAAAGTCACACAGGCTATCTCTCAAAGTTTCTTTCAGTATACTGAGAGATTTGAAGCCTAATTATATAAAATTTGGGGAGTATTAGTCAATGAAGATATTATGAGGTGACTAGGCAGCCATTATTATGAGGTGACAGCACAATCCTTTACCTCAGGCAAATTTGATGACTGGACTCTGAGGAGAATTCTTAAAAGTGACCACTGACCCAAACAAAACGTTCCCAAGGTGATTACCAGCTTGATAGTAGATCTTTTTTCAGTTATCAAAGTCCTTTTGAGGGCATTTAGCCCAGTCGCTTATTGTTGTGGGGAGAGCATAGGTAAAACCCTACACCATTACCATTAGGCCACGCTCCCTCCTAAAGATCTATTGTATAATCTCTATATTATATAGATATAAAATAAAAAAAAAATGCACAAAAAAATACATTTAAAATACATAGATAACACTGGTCAACAGCATTTTTGGTGCCAAAGATATTTCATTGAATTTAGGGTAACTTTGGGGTGCTGATTCTGAATATGTCATCAGTTTTGCCAGATTGGCTCAAGTTTTTGAGATTTTTCGTAAAATGTGTAACAAAAAAGACGTTTTTTGCTACTTTTTTAACGAAGTCTGTTATGTTTCTTCTATGTTTTGTCAGTGTATATTCACCACAAATGTAACAGAATGAGTCTGGATCGTTAAGACAACTTCTTCTTGATGAGTTCATGCTTTTCACTGGACAACAGACAACAACATAAAGTTAGTGCCAAAAACCAAGCTATGAACAAACTTTTAGAACACTAATTAACACAAAACTATATTGAGAACTGCTCAGTTCAAGTACTAATCCAAAGAAATTAATGAGATGATGCGTCGCATTTACCAACAAGTGCTATAAATAAGATACCAAAAATCTCAAAAACTTGAGCCAATCTGGCAAAACTGATAGCATATTCAGAATCAGCACCCCAAAAATACCCCAAATTCATTAAAATATTTTGGGCACCAGAAAAAAAAATTTTTTTTGTTGACCTGTGTAATTAATAGTGAGATAGTATATAAGTATATATATATATATATATATATATATATATATATATATATATATATATAGGTATAGATAAATAAATTAGTGTGATAAAAGATTAGATATTTTATATAGTAAGGAGATCACACATTTAAGTATAAGATGGGAGATGTGTATCATCAAAATGTTAAATTTAGTGATATGAATCCAGATGTCATGTAATGTTCCAGTATTGTAGATACTGAGAACTTTAATTTTTCTTTAATAGGGCTGGGTTTTTTGAACAGCTAGAGAGATGGGTGGGACAGCTGTTCACCACATCTCCATCTCAAGGTGTGGTCTGTATAGATAGATAGATACATACATACAAAGATACATAGATAGATAGTTTGATAGAGAGATAGAGAGATAGATAGATAGATAGATAGATAGATAGATAACAAGAAAAAAACTGTATTTTTTCAAATTATTAGATAGATAGATAGATAGATAGATAGATAGATAGATACTAAAGGCCCTGTTACACCTTCAGATAATCTGTCAGATCCTGTTTGTAGATCTCTGGTTGCAGTGAAATCATGGACACATTGTTCCATTTTGTAGCTGTGCACAAATAGAACAATGCATCCATGATTTCACTGCAACCAGAGATCTGTGAACAAGATCTGACAGATTATCTGAAGGTGTAACAGGACCTTTAGATAGATACATAGATAGATAGTTTGATAGCTAGATACATGATAGGTAGATAGGTAGATAGACTCGGAGGTTGAGCTTTGAGAAGATTGTTGACCCAAGGAGGCAGTTGAACAATTCCATTTAACCGGCAGTGGATACTTATTTATGACCATGATTAGGGTGAGACCTCTATTATCTACACATTGCCAAAGAGAACCTTCATTTTTCTTTACAAAGAAGAATCCGGCTCCAGCCAGATAAACACAGTAAACAATAACTACAGTATACCGGAAAGGGACTTGACAACTAGCAGGGTGTCTCTACCAATAGAGCATGTTTCTCAGGCACCTCCCTTAAGGGGTGGGTGCCTTAAATATCTAGTGTCCTCCAGCCATTGATTGTGAATCATACAGAATGAGTGCACTGCCCTTTAAGAGGAGTGTGCGCACCCTAAGCATGCTATTAGGGACCTTGTGTGATGTGCGCAGACCACGGAAGCTGGAGCAGTAGCAGGGAATGCAACAGACGATGGGCAAAAGGGTGACTCGGCTTCGAGGTTGTTGCTAACGCTACAGTTACTCCAATATTGGATTCCCCTACCCTTTCCCATCCCTGCCCCCCTTTTCAAGGTTGGATGAAGTGGCATAAAAAAAACAAAAGTCACAATGTTTTTGAACAAATTTGCATTGCACAAATATTTTGGGACTATTTAAAGTATTTTACGCCAGAATTGTGGCATAAACACTTTGATGAATCGGGCCATAGTGTATTGTATTAATTAGAATTACAGGCATAATTTCACAATGAACTCTGATGTATTGCATTAGAAATCCAGTGTGCTAAAATTACATATAAATGTCTGTTGCATTTCTATATACACTTACCTCTAAACGTTGTGTAAATCTCCTTTCTGTTAAAAAGGAGACAACATAAAATATGATCCATGCAAGAAATGTGTTTATAGAGGATTGCATCTTAATTATCATACAATGGAAATTTTTATTCTTGATTTTTCTCTTGCTAGCACCTACACTTATAGGTGTGCTCGTCAATTTCTTAATGTTAATATTACTGCTTTTTTTTTACTTGCGCACCCTACATAACCTGATAGCTAGTCCATTTTACCATCTAGTTCATTCCTTGTTTTATCAAGTCTTCAGCCACACCCATACACGCAGGTTTTAAAATGCACTTAGAGGCACTTACATCCTCAGACGCTTTTTTACCGCAGACAGAGGCATAAGGTTAGGACCCGGTATACATGAGAATACCTTGAAGACTGGTTATCGGGCTTATATGTAATGCATTACATTAACTAAAATTCTCATTTAGCTTATATATATTCTTAGCAGTTTTGCAATTTTCCTCATCCAAATTTACATTAGCTTTATACACTTAGCCATTACGCTATATCTTATACTTGTATCTTGTAGTGTGTAGTGTGCAGCGGATTATATGTATATAGTAATGATTTTTCTCTTGCTAGCACCTACACTTATAGGTGTGCTCGTCAATTTCTTAATGTTAATATTACTGCTTTTTTTTTACTTGAGCACCCTACATAACCTGATAGCTAGTCCATTTTACCATCTAGTTCATTCCTTGTTTTATCAAGTCTTCAGCCACACCCATACACGCAGGTTTTAAAATGCACTTAGAGGCACTTACATCCTCAGACGCTTTTTTACCGCAGACAGAGGCATAAGGTTAGGACCCGGTATACATGAGAATACCTTGAAGACTGGTTATCGGGCTTATATGTAATGCATTACATTAACTAAAATTCTCATTTAGCTTATAGATATTCTTAGCAGTTTTGCAATTTTCCTCATCCAAATTTACATTAGCTTTATACACTTAGCCATTACGCTATATCTTATACTTGTATCTTGTAGTGTGTAGTGTGCAGCATATTATATGTATATAGTCATGATTAGGGTGAGACCTCTATTATCTACACATTGCCAAAGAGAACCTTCATTTTTCTTTACAAAGAAGAATCCGGCTCCAGCCAGATAAACACAGTAAACAATAACTACAGTATACCGGAACGGGACTTGACAACTAGCAGGGTGTCTCTACCAATAGAGCATGTTTCTCAGGCACCTCCCTTAAGGGGTGGGTGCCTTAAATATCTAGTGTCCTCCAGCCATTGATTGTGAATCATACAGAATGAGTGCACTGCCCTTTAAGAGGAGTGTGCGCACCCTAAGCATGCTATTAGGGACCTTGTGTGATGTGCGCAGACCACGGAAGCTGGAGCAGTAGCAGGGAATGCAACAGACGATGGGCAAAAGGGTGACTCGGCTTCGAGGTTGTTGCTAACGCTACAGTTACTCCAATATTGGATTCCCCTACCCTTTCCCATCCCTGCCCCCCTTTTCAAGGTTGGATGAAGTGGCATAAAAAAAACAAAAGTCACAATGTTTTTGAACAAATTTGCATTGCGCAAATATTTTGGACTATTTAAAGTATTTTACGCCAGAATTGTGGCATAAACACTTTGATGAATCGGGCCATAGTGTATTGTATTAATTAGAATTACAGGCATAATTTCACAATGAACTCTGATGTATTGCATTAGAAATCCAGTGTGCAAAATTTACATATAAATGTCTGTTGCATTTCTATATACACTTACCTCTAAACGTTGTGTAAATCTCCTTTCTGTTAAAAAGGAGACAACATAAAATATGATCCATGCAAGAAATGTGTTTATAGAGGATTGTATCTTAATTATCATACAATGGAAATTTTTATTCTTGATTTTTTACACGTTTGCATATACGGTACAACCAAGCTGAATTTGGGCACATTTAGATGTGCCAACCGCATTTATTGCAGATTGGCTATTTGCTTGTCAGTCGAAAGTCGTTTAATGGCTTGTTTACATAAGAATGTTCCATACACAAAGATGGATCATTAGTATAATCATTCAGTGGACAAAGAACATAATGTTATTAGCAGCACATCACCTGTTTACAAGGTGGATGTGCTGCTGATAAAAGCAAAAAGAATAGGAAGAATAAATTCAAGCAAATAAGGAGCTAAAAAGTAAAATTACTTTTTATTTGTGTCCATAATTAAAAATACCCACACAGGGGCTCACAGTACTTATGCGTTTTGAGCGTACTTCGCTCTAATTGTAGATTAACAGTTAATTATGATTTTATCTGATTAAAAATCTGATTAAAAATCATCACATGGAATGAACAAGCTGTTTTTTCACTTGTTGGGTGACTACAGGCCTATTTAAAAGGAACCTGACACGTCACCTATGCCCCCAGACCCACCAGCATTTGTGTCTATCTAATTCTCTGTCTAATCTCTCCTGTTATTACATTTAATTTCCAACAAATATTTTATTACATTCACAACATGAACAGATCGTTAGAAAAAGGCCTTCTAAAGTCTATGATATGCAAATAAACATTTTGGCTAGTCGATGAGTCAATAGTTTCCCCAGACTAGTGGGTTCACTAAGCAAGTTATCATGTCCCTGTGGGTGTGATAGCCTGATTTACAAGAGCTGTGTCATCGCCAGCACTCTACAAATCTTGCGCATGCATGCGGCTTTCTTTACTCACATCATTGAGCCTCTGAAGCCATGTCCTGGTTTCAGAGAGGTGCACTGCGAATGATCTGAAGTGTAGAAAATGTCTGCTTTTCAGCTTTTCTGTGTATGTGAGTCATCTCTCTACACTTCCATCCATGCGCAGTGTGCCTATCTGAAGCCGGGGTGCATACACCTGGCTTCATAGGTCCAATAATGTGAGTGAACAGAGTCGTGCACATGCACGAGATTTGTAGAGCACTGGCATTGATGTTGGCGTTTGTTAATTATGTTATCACGCTCACAGGTGCATCATAATATGCTAAGTCGGCCGACTAGTCGAAGGAAATGAACGCCCCATCAACTAGTCAAAGGTTTAATTAGCATATCATAAACTTCAAAGACTTTAGAGATACTTTTACTAAAGATCTGTTTATGTGTCTAATGTAACAAAAGGACTGTTAGGCAGAGGATTTAGATACAACTGCTGGTGGGCCTGGGGCACAGGGGACCTGTCAGGTTCCCTTTAAACATGTCACTAATTAGGAACTAGTGTTCCTACAAATGCTTGTTCCCAAACTCATCTAAATGGTTTTAACTAGTGATGGGCGAATCCTACATTACTCGGACTCGCTTGACTCTACCGAGTCCGAGCCCGGGACTCGCTACTCGTAGCGAGTCTAGCGAGTCCAATGTTAATGAATGGGGAAGCGAATAATAGCGAGTAATGTGTGATTTAAAAATCGCATATGTGTGTCGGAAAGCGCTCGCATTGCCGTGTCGGAAGCCCCACTGGCAACTGTATTTTGCTGCTGTCTCCGAGGCCAAAGTCGCATGTGTTGGAGGCGAGGCAAGCGACTTTCTGCAGCAAACCCCATGCTTTGTGCAAACAGGAAATAAGCCGACTCGAGCTTCCTGGCTGGACGCGCAGAAAGTCACAGCGAGGAAGCATGGCTCCTGTCGACACCCTGCAATTAATTGCTCTGGTGGAGGCTCGGCCCCTGCTTTGGCTGCCCACTGACCCTGCATATGGGGATAATGTCCAGCGGACTACGGCCTGGAGGGAGATCGCACAGGGCGTTTTCCCAACGTTTCATCGTTGTGGCCATGATGTGCAGACCAATATGGGTGAGTTAAATGTGTTCACACGTTATATTGCATTTACCGTATATAGTCGTGTATAAGCCGACCCGTGTATAAGCCGACCCCCCTACTTTAGCCCCAAAAAAGTGGGAAACCATATTGACCGCCATTCTTGTATACAGCGGCTATCACTGTTAGACATCCCCCCAGCAGAGTATACAGCTCCACCTGCAGAGTATACAGGGCCCCCCAGTGTGTATATATGCCACCGATATTAGGGTATACAGCCCCCCCGTGGGTACACAGGTCCCCCAGCACTGGGTATACATGGCCCCCAGTGGTTATACAGGGCCCTCATAGTAGGGTCTACAGCCCCCCCGTGGGTATACAAGACCCCAGCAGTGGGTATACAGGGCCCCGTGGGCATACAGGGCCCCCATAGTAGGGTATACAGGGCCCTCAATGTGTTATAATGCGCCGTTGCATGGTTGCCTATATTTGGATGGGTTCACAATAGTACACTTAGTTTAAGGGCTGTTCCTCCTGGCTCTGAAGGCAAGGGGGTTGGGTGTATATAAATACCACTAATGAGCGGAGTCTGGTGCCCGCACTATTACATTCTCTATGCGTTGACATGTGCCCTGCCCCATTTGTGATTGTGGCCACGTGAGCTCAATGTCCGTAATGCTGTTGATGATGTTCCACACTGTCGTTTCCATGTGCCTTGTATACACATTTCACACACAACATCATTAAAATGTTATTGTTGATTTGTACACATACTTTTAGTGTTTCAAATGTTAAAGAGGTCTAAACCCGGTTTGAAATCATTTCACAGTTGACCACATTATGAAGCGCTGGAGGAGCTGCCGCGACCAATTTAAGCGGCAACACCAGAGGATCATGGAGGGGGCCCGGAAGCTGGTCACGGGATCATATATTGCCACTATGAACGGCTGTCATTTCTGGAACCGGTGGCCCGTATGCCAAGGTATGTGTCTGCCGCACTGTTGTTTACTATTATTGTTATTATTATTTTTTAATATAGCGCCATTAGGTTCCATGGCACTTTACATGAGGATAAGGGTTAACGACAAAAAACAGTCCATGAAGACAATCAGGTCATACAGGTACAAGAGGAGAGGACCCTGTCCACGAGGGCACACAATGTACGTATGAAGCTCTATAATGAGTGTGCTGGTTTACATACCCACACAGGGGTTTGTTTCTGCCATGGTGCAACACAATTCTATTACCTTTGGCAATGATCCAGGACATACACATTTATAGTCACATTGTGACGTTTGGACAAATAAGCAATGTTCTGCAGGGTGGTCAGACACAATGTTCCGTGACCTCACAATTAGCTATTATTGTTGGCATGTTTGTGGAACAAAGCCATGTTCTTCCCTCCAATGGCCTCTAAGGTGTGTGGCCCTGTCTGGTTTGCCTGTCATAAGCCTCAGTTGTATCAGTTCCTAATGGCCTCGACTTGCATAAGGGCCACATACATCCCTACACATTTAGTTGTGGGTGTTTTTTTCAGCAAAATAACGTTGCAAGGATATACCCCTTTTGCACTAAACTGTTTGTACACCATCCCAGATTGCTGACACATTCACACACATTTCAGAACATACCCTGTATCACTACAAATATGTGTGGTTCAGTTTTCCCATGGGTTTATTTGGGGCTGCAAGGTGATGGTGTAGATATTAGGGCCCACATGTGAATTTTACTTTTTTTGTCGTTAACTCATGGCCACATTACGAATCCTCCGGAAAAGATAGCGTATTAATGCTGTATTAAATCAAACTAAAGAGGGCCATATTTTAAGTGCAACAGCCTTTTATGTCCAAGGTCCTTTAGGAAACCCGAGGTTTGTCCTTGCTGTTCCCGTTTTTTTGTTCGGCCCCGTTGGAATAACTAAAACTGTCCATCTGTGCATACCACCTTGTTTGGCACCAACGATGTGTGACCTGCTGCTCAAAGACAACCCCATACTCTATGTCCATTACAGTCGTTTCAAATCCCAAGCCATCTGTTTGGTGTGTTTTATTTACCAAGACATTCCTGATTAGCATACATGGCAGCAACAAGGAGTGTAGGCCACTAACGCCAAATGCTCATGTGTCACCTATGCTGCAGGACTCCATTTCCTGTCTTGCTCACCTGCCCTATAGATCTGGGTTATGTGCATTGAGACCAAGGCCGTCCACACTGTGTGTTTTTGTGTCCATCTGATGGCAAACAACCCTGAATAATGTGTTTGCCTCACAGTGTCAGGCTATAGCTTTGTCCACATAAAGTTTCCACAAAAAGTCAAAACAATAGTTGTGGCCACTAATATGTCTTCAAGTGACTACATAGCTGTCCCTGCCTAAGTCAGGGCACAGTGTAATAGTGCAGACTAATTTTAAAATTTGTAATGTAATGGCAAAAAATCGTGGAGCAACAGTACCCACACATACAATATAGTTTGAGGCATGAGCCAAAAATGTCATTAATTTATTTGCTGCAATTCCATCTTAAGGGCAACAATGAAAAGACACAGAATACACAGATACACTGAGTCAAAAAAGCGTGCACATGTTATGTTTGGCCTATGGTTTTGTTTCCAAAGTCAACCCATTCACCAAATGTTTTTTATATTTACCCACAGAGCTGCTCACTTTCGGAGGCGGCGTTGGAACCCGCCACCACAGCTGCCTGAGGAGGGGAGGGAGGCCCCTCAACCCCCACCAGATGAAGAGGAGGGAGTAGCACCACCACCACCACCGCCACCACCGCCCACCACCACCACCACCGCCGCCCCACCACCACCACCACCGCCACCACCACCACCACCACCACCACCGCCGCCACCACCACCACCACCTTTGGGGCCGCAGAGACAAGAAGAGGAGGATGAAGGGCCACACCAGCGCCCTCCAGTGCCGACTGCCAGCAGCAGTGTGGGGAGTCACTGGAACCCCAGCAGCCCTGCTCTGATCCCGGGGGCACCACAAGACCGCAGAGGACAGTGTAGTGCTGACTTTGCCCGCAGTCTCATACCGTTCTTGGATGACATTCCATTCGAGAGACGACTGCGGGCATGGTCAGCAATACACATTGTCCTCGATGCGTGTAGGCCCCCAAACCATCCTGGGCAGGTGTTTGATTTTTTGGAGGAGTGGCGGCTCAGCAGATCAAACATCCTGGACAGGGCCACACCCCGGGACCGGTATGTTGCGACCCAGAGGTGGTGTCCAAGAATCAGGGGCCTACCAAGCCAAGGCCAACCGGCCCAGATGCCCCAGCCTACAGGCTTCCAACCACTGGGTGAGGTACTGCATGGGGCCCTGGACCTACTCAACGAGCAGGGTGATGGTGCCACGTTACAGCCAAGGCCGGAGGATGCGGCAACCTACCACCAGCTGTAGACCCCTTTTTTTTTTTTTTGTTTATTTTTTGTTCCTGTGCATTGCACAATTTCTTTGTTATGTTATTATTTGTTTTTACAAAGTTTAAACCCAAAAAAAAAAAAAAAAAAAAAAATTCTGACATCTTTGCCATTATGGCGAAATAATACCCAGTTGACAAAAACTGCTTTGTGTCTGTCTTTTTTCAGGGAATGGATGTGTAGGTTTTTTTTGTGGGTGGGCTTAAAGTCATCATCATTAGCAAGTACTTTACGGCCCGCATGGCGCATGAAGGCACCTTGGTTATTATGTGGAAAATCATGACTGCACATACAAATGTTGCTGACAAATAAATAGTGCCTGTGTTTGTGGGGGGGTTACTTAATGACTCGGTATGGCAACAACACTGGGAACACAGATGCGATAGGCTGGGACGTCTACTTGCAACAGAGCGCGTCTACGCGTTATCTCCGTAGCGTACAGTGGGACCCTTCGCCATGCTCCAGCAGGATCTTAGTAAAAGCCACGTTTTCGATGCAGGCATAGGCCTGTTGCCACAAAAAATTAGCCCAAGGGGCGAGATCAACTCTATTTTGAAGTTGAGGAGGGCGCGTGGCCCATACTATTTCCTTGTCCTGAGAGCATAGTACAAGCAACGTATTCGATGCAGGTATAGGCTTGTTGCCTCTAAAAATTAGCCCAAGGGGCGAGATCAACTCTATTTTGAAGTTGAGGAGGGCGCGTGGCCCATACTATTTGCTTGTCCTGAGAGCATAGTACAAGCAACGTATTCGATGCAGGTATAGGCTTGTAGCCTCAAAAAATTAGCCCAAGGGGCAAGATCAACTCTATTTTGAAGTTGAGGATGGCGCGTGGCCCATACTATTTGCTTGTCCTGAGAGCATAGTACAAGCAACGTATTCGATGCAGGTATAGGCTTGTTGCCTCAAAAAATTAGCCCAAGGGGCGAGATCAACTCTTTTTTGAAGTTGAGGAGGGCGCGTGGCCCATACTATTTGCTTGTCCTGAGAGCATAGTACAAGCAACGTATTCGATGCAGGTATAGGCTTGTTGCCTCAAAAAATTAGCCCAAGGGGCGGGATCAACATTTTTAAAATTTATGCAAGGCACTTGAGCCAAACTATATGTTTTATTTCAGTTTGAGAAATGCCCACAATGCAGGCATAGGCTTGTTGCCTTAAAAAATTCAGCCAAGAGACTGTTTTGGATTGTCTGACATAATTCAACGGTCAAAAAACATCACAAGTGCATGCATTATTAAAGTAACATTACTGACACTGATTGTGTAGTTTTGTTGTCATGCAGCAAGTGTAGCAGGAACATTATTTATCCAATCTTCTTAGCAGAGGGACATTGTTTATCCTTTGTGTCAGAAGAGGACATAATGTTTAAACCGCACTGAGCCAAACGTAACAAATTTGAAAATGTCCCTCTAGGTTTGTGTACTGTCGTCTGAAGGGAGAACTTTGATGATATCCAGTCCTTGTTAAACTTAATGAGAGTGAGTCTGTCGGCATTTTCTGTTGTCAGCCGTGACCTTCTATCAGTGACAATTCCCCCAGCGGCACTAAAAACACGCTCTGATGTCACACTAGCAGCTGGGCAGGCCAGCAACTCCAAGGCATACAAAGACAGCTCAGTCCAAGCGTGAAGCTTGGAAACCCAGTAATTAAAGGGTACAGAGGGGTCGGTTAAGAAGCTGGTAGTGTCACACACATACTCGTTCAACATGTTTGACAATGTTTGTCTCCTAGACAAGGGGACCGTAGGCACAATCCGTTGCAGATTGGAAGGTCTGTTAAACATCGCCCAGTTGGTGGACATCTTACCACCACCTCTTCTTGACAATGTGGCAGTTTGTGTTCGAACCAAAGGCTGCTGTGGCAAAGAGCTGCTTGTTCGTGGTATAGCGGAGTCAGATGGTGAAATTGACATTAAATTGTCAACCACCACACTTTTGAAATAATCCATCGTTAAGCCCCTTGGTGACTGCAACAGCAGCGATGGAAACTTGTCTTTGTAGCGTGGGTCAAGGAATGTTGACAACCAGTAGAGGTCGCTGTCATAGATGTTAATGACGCGTGGATCCTGGGACAGACATTGAGACATGAAGTCAGACATGTGTGCTAGGCTACAAAGACTCATGTCTTCTGTGTCACCTGACTGATGAACAATAGGCATCATGGTCTCAAAATCGGTCTCTGCCTCCTGCTCTTCAGCCCACCCATGCTGTACCGACATAAAACTGGGGTTGGGAGTTCCATCAGGGTGCACCTCAGTACCATGGAGAAATAAATCGTCTTCATCTTCCTCATCACTGTTTAGTTCTGCAGCCAATGTTGCCGGCTGAAATTGGCTTTGCTGGCTCTGATCCTGGATGTTAAAATGTGGATCCATAGCCCTCTGCTGTGCCCTCAATGATTCTGTTTTAAGATTCAGGAGAGAATCTTTAAGCAAACACAGCATGGGGATGGTGAGACTAATAATGGACTCATCACCGCTGACCAGTTTTGTGCAGTAATCGAAGTTCTCTAGAACCTCGCAAAGGTCAGCGATCCAGACCCACTCCATCGTACCAATGTGTCTTGTATTACTTCCTGGGTGACGGGCATGTTGCAGCTGATATTCCGCTATAGCCCTCTGCTGCTCATTGAACCTAGCCAACATATGGAATGTAGAATTCCATCGTGTGGGCATGTCGCAAATTAATCTGTGTTTGGGCAAATTAAATTGCTGTTGAAGGGCAGATAGACTTGCAAGTGCCGTTGATGAATGTCGGAAATGTCCGCAATTTCTACGCACCTTCTCTAGTAGATCAGATAACTCTGGGTAATTTTTCAAGAATTTCTGAACTACAAGATTCAGTACGTGAGCCATGCAAGGCACGTGTTGAAGTTTACCGAGCTTTATTGCTGCAACAAGGTTTCGTCCGTTATCACTGACAACAAGACCTGCTTGTAGTTGCAGTGGGGCCAGCCACTCATCTGTCTGTTGTTTAACACCTTTCCACAGCTCGTTTGCAGTGTGAGGTGTGTCACCTAGACAGATGAGCTTAAGAAGAGCCTGTTGTCGCCTGGCTGATGCAGTACTGCAAAGCTCCCAACTTTGACGTGATGTGGCGGACAAATCAGCAGTGGTCAAGGAAGTTGAAGACGCACATTGTGTTGTAGAAGTATATGAGGCCGCGGACACCCGGAATGATGCTGTGCCCGCTATTCGTGGAGTTGGTAGGATCGCAGATATTCCACTATTACACTTTGGGACACTCTCGACAAGGTTGATCCAGTGAGCTGTCAGGGATATGTATCTGCCCTGTCCACAAGTACTTGTCCAGGTATCAGTTGTCAGGTGAACTTTTCCGCTCACAGCATTTGTCAGTGCACGCTTCAAGTTGTTAACCACGTGCAGATGTAGCGCGGGTATGGCAGTACGTGAAAAAAAATTGCGACTGGGGACAGTGTATCGTGGTGCTGCCACAGCCAACAACTCCCTAAAAGCCTCAGTATCAACAAGCCTAAATGGCAGCATTTCTACAGCTAACAGCTTAGAAATTTGCGCTGTCATTTGTCGAGAAAAAGGGTGTGTGGATGGGTGTTTCCGCTGCCTCTCATACAGCTGTGGAACAGACAACTGGACAATTGGCGCAGACTCACAAGTCACTTGACTACTGTCATATCTCTGGTCTAATGCAGCTTGTGGTGAGATCGTATGAGTAGGAGCTGCTGCATGAACAGTAGATGGTGAAGGACGATTCTGAAGTGGCATAACGGTGTTGAGGTCAGAAGGCCCTGCTGTCGAACCCTGATGGGCCAACCACTGACTAGGGTGCTTAAGAGTCATGTGTTTTCGCATACTGCTGGTGCTCAAGTTTACTTTGCCCTGGCCTCTGCTCAGCCTGGCATAGCAGATGTTACATATAACCACATTTGGTACTGATGGGCTATCTTTGAAAAATTTCCAGACAATGGATGTTCGTCCTTTAGGTTGTGGTGTAGGAACTGAAGGATGAGTCTGGCCAACACAAACTGTAGACACATTTTGGCCAACTGTTCTTAAAGTTGGGGCAACAGTTGGTACAGTTTGTGCAACAGTTGACACAATTTGGGCTACTGTTGTCACAGCTTGGATTCGGGATAAAGGAGTAAGCCTGGGTGCTTTAGGCGGTGGTACATAACCACTTTCCTCCTCCTGGCTGCTCTGTTGGCTCTGCATGTCAAGTGTCCAGGTTGGATCAGTGGTCTCATCATCCACCCCCTCCTCCTCAAAGTCATCTGGATAACGTGACTGGTCAGGCTGGCCAGATGAGATGTGTGTCTCATCATCATCATCATCCTCCACCTCCTGAGACGGCCTATGGCTTTGTTGAAAGGGACGTTCTTCAGGACGAGGTGAATCCAAACTTTGTCCATAGATGGAATGTACGTCTGGTTCAAGTATCTGTTCAGGCAGTGACAAAGAAAGGTCCGGTTGTCTGAATGGCTGATAAGAACCAAATAAATCTTCCGAATGCCCAAGTTCGCGGTCTAAATTTTCCTCCGTCTGGCGATGGCTTGAGGAAATAGGAAGATTTTGTGGATTAGATGACCCCGCGTTGTCAGTAGCGGCACTTGAATATGGTGTCAAGGATGATTGTGTGCTGCCAGAACCCGTGGTTGATGTCTTGTCAGCCATCCAAGATGTTATTTGGTCTTGATCTTCCGGCCTCAAGACACGTTTCGGTTGAGTACTGGGAAATTTAGACAGCAGGAAGGTGGATCGATCAATCCTTGTCTGTCTACTTCTACCAGTGCCTTGTTGTTCACGACTGCTAGGGCCCCGACCTCGTCCCTGTCCCTTAGCAGACTGGTTTTTGGGAATTTGGTGTTTTTGGGACATTGTTGACAAATGCACAGCCACCGAGATGGAGTTTGGTGTTGCTGCAGGCGTCACTTACTGGCGGGTTAAGTGTGTGCTAACACTTGACAGTGAAGCACTACACTATTCCCTGAAAAAATTAGAAAGTGCGCACAGCCACCGAGATGGAGTTTGGTGTTGCTGCAGGCGTCACTTACTGGCGGGTTAAGTGTGTGCTAACACTTGACAGTGAAGCACTACACTATTCCCTGAAAAAATTAGAAAGTGCGCACAGGCACCGAGATGGAGTTTGGTGTTGCTGCAGGCGTCACTTACTGGCGGGTTAAGTGTGTGCTAACACTTGACAGTGAAGCACTACACTATTCCCTGAAAAAATTAGAAAGTGCGCACAGCCACCGAGATGGAGTTTGGTGTTGCTGCAGGCGTCACTTACTGGCGGGTTAAGTGTGTGCTAACACTTGACAGTGAAGCACTACACTATTCCCTGAAAAAATTAGAAAGTGCGCACAGCCACCGAGATGGAGTTTGGTGTTGCTGTCACTTACTGGCGGGTTAAGTGTGTGCTAACACTTGACAGTGAAGCACTACACTATTCCCTGAAAAAATTAGAAAGTGCGCACAGCCACCGAGATGGAGTTTGGTGTTGCTGCAGGCGTCACTTACTGGCGGGTTAAGTGTGTGCTAACACTTGACAGTGAAGCACTACACTATTCCCTGAAAAAATTTGAAAGTGCGCACAGCCACCGAGATGGAGTTTGGTGTTGCTGTAGGCGTCACTTACTGGCGGGTTAAGTGTGTGCTAACACTTGACAGTGAAGCACTACACTATTCCCTGAAAAAATTAGAAAGTGCGCACAGCCACCGAGATGGAGTTTGGTGTTGCTGCAGGCGTCACTTACTGGCGGGTTAAGTGTGTGCTAACACTTGACAGTGAAGCACTACACTATTCCCTGAAAAAATTAGAAAGTGCGCACAGCCACCGAGATGGAGTTTGGTGTTGCTGCAGGCGTCACTTACTGGCGGGTTAAGTGTGTGCTAACACTTGACAGTGAAGCACTACACTATTCCCTGAAAAAATTAGAAAGTGCGCACAGGCACCGAGATGGAGTTTGGTGTTGCTGCAGGCGTCACTTACTGGCGGGTTAAGTGTGTGCTAACACTTGACAGTGAAGCACTACACTATTCCCTGAAAAAATTAGAAAGTGCGCACAGCCACCGAGATGGAGTTTGGTGTTGCTGCAGGCGTCACTTACTGGCGGGTTAAGTGTGTGCTAACACTTGACAGTGAAGCACTACACTATTCCCTGAAAAAATTAGAAAGTGCGCACAGCCACCGAGATGGAGTTTGGTGTTGCTGCAGGCGTCACTTACTGGCGGGTTAAGTGTGTGCTAACACTTGACAGTGAAGCACTACACTATTCCCTGAAAAAATTAGAAAGTGCGCACAGCCACCGAGATGGAGTTTGGTGTTGCTGTAGGCGTCACTTACTGGCGGGTTAAGTGTGTGCTAACACTTGACAGTGAAGCACTACACTATTCCCTGAAAAAATTAGAAAGTGCGCACAGCCACCGAGATGGAGTTTGGTGTTGCTGTAGGCGTCACTTACTGGCGGGTTAAGTGTGTGCTAACACTTGGCAGTGAAGCAGCACACTATTCCCTGAAAAAAATTATTAAGTGCGCACAATTAGTCGCAGAAGTAGGTGGCGTACGTGCTATTTGCAGCTAGGAGAGCAGCAACGCACTGTTCTGCCACAGACAAAATAACGCTGAAGGGGTTTTTATGACCAAAAATCTATCAGCTGGCAAAAAATTGTAAATAGTACCTCAGCTAAGCCTCTCACTTCAGCTATTAGAACAGCTGAGTGAGTAAGCGAAGCTATGAGGTCGCTCCTGTGAACACTGTAAAGGCTGCAGCTCCCTGCTTCCCTGCCTGCCTACAGTGTCACAGTACACAGTACTCCTCTGTCCTCCTGCTAGCTCTCACAAGAGCTGTTTGGGGTTAATATAAGAAATCTTGAAGTTCCCTACACTCACTGACAATCCCTATGATCTGCTCCAGAATCTACCTCACCCTGTTCTAGCTCAGATCTTCAGAGAAATGTGCTCAAAATGGCGGTGGCAAGGCTTATATACAGCCTTGCCTGTCATCGATGACATAGCCATCACGATGGACAGAAGCCAATCATAGTAATGCCACAAGAAGAGGGCTGTGGCATTACTGAATAAGATTGGCTAACATCCTTGTCCATCTTCACAAGTTTGTCTGACCTAACACGCTAGGCTGTCTCGGAAGATTTGTCGGAACATAACAGATTCTGTATTCGCGAGTCCCGAATACAGAATACAGGACTCGGATTCGTAGACACGCTAGGATTCGCTAGGAGTCGCTACGACTCGCTCGGAATCGCTACTTACAGCGGGTATCCGTGAAGCGGTGCCATTCTCTAAACGATTTGGGGGAGATTCAACCTACATAGCGATGTAATATAGCGAGTCTCGCTAGTAAAACTAGGATTCCCATTTACTTGCATTGGACTCGCTACTTTGCGAGTCCTCGCTGGGAAACTCGCCGAGTAGCGAGTCCTGCGAGTCCCTTACTACTCGCCGAGTAACGAGTCCTAGCGAGTAGATTCGCCCATCACTAGTTTTAACCCATTTAGTGCTCTGATGGCCCCTTTACACGCAGCTACAGGTAACAGGTTTTCCACAGGTAACTTACTGGCTGCAGTGAAATCATGGAGACATGGTTCTTGTTGCTGTGTACAAATGGAATCATGTCTCCATGATTTCACTGCAGCCAGTAAGTTACCTGTGGAAAACCTGTCACCTGTAGCTGCGTGTAAAGGGGCCATGAGACTGCAAACATGGTACATTATGAAAATGTTCTGATATAACATATTTGGTTGATTTACCTGTAACCTTATTTAAAATAACAGATACCATATCATCATACATGAAGGTCCACAATGAGTTGTATCACATGAAAACTCTGAAGATATATAATATTTCAGAAAAGAAGTGTAATAACTGGCATTGACAATCATCCAATACCACATTCACATAGCAGAGCTTTACCAGATTAAAAAAAAGCAAAATGGATGCAGTCAATCCCACTTTCCATGCTCATTATTTTTCGCTCTCTACCATGATGACATTTAATGAAAAGACACTTGTACATAATTGAAAGTCAAGTTGTTGAAGATAATTATTCATAGACCAATAAACATTTTAGGATGCTAAAAGTTTGATGGTGGGTTTACACACACCAATCATTGTATCCAATCTCTGAACCAATCTCTGGTTGCAGTGAAATCATGGACAGATTGCTCCATGTTGTACACAGCCACAAAATGGAACTATGTGTCCATGATTTCACTGCAACCAGAGATTGGTTCAGAGATTGGATACAATG
>JARQOC010001696.1:0-36352 GCA_033576535.1 Allobates femoralis
AGTTCAATCATCACTTCTCGGGACTTCAAAGGGTTGGTTCTTTTAAAAGGATTCATCTAATAGAGAAATCTTTTTTTTGATGTTGATTATTGAAATCCCTTAATGTTGTTATTGTCTCTAATTTCGCTGCTAGGGTTTTTCAATAAAGAACGCAAACAGTAGAGGGGAAAGAGGACAGCCCTGTCTCGTGCCATTGGAAAGATGAAAAGGGGAAGACAATACAGTGTTGGAAAGTACTCTAGCCTGGGGGAAATTTGTACATAGATCCGATGGTCCTAAGGATGTTGCCTTTAATGCCAAATTTTTTGAGAGTGCAAAAGAGGAATTGCCATTTAAAACCCTATCAAAAGCCTTCTCGGCGTCTAAGGCCAGGAAGGCAGTTGGTTGCCAGATGTTTCAGTGGCAGAAATTAAATTCAGGGCACGTCGTGTAGCATCAGTGGTGGTACGAGTTGGAATAAAGCCGGCTTGGTCCGGTGAATTAGTTTTTGACATATTTGCTCAATCGGTTAGCGCTAGTTTAGCAATGAGTTTCGTGTCGGTGTTAAGCAACGAGATAGGGCGGTAGTTTTTTCCACATCTGATGGGTCTCCTTTTTTTTGTATAGCACTGTGATAGTGGCTTCTAACATGTCTTCTGGTAGGAATCCATGAGAAGCGACATGGTTGGCCAAGGAGGTGATGTAGGGGGCCAAGATTTGCTTAAATGTTTTTATAAAGTTCAGTTTGAAAGCCATCAGGGCCAGGGGCTTTATCAACTTTAGATTTATCGATGACATCCAAAACCTCAGGGAGGGTATAGGTAGGTTTAAATTGGAGAGCTCATCTGTTGTTAAGGAGGGTAAATCCAATTTTCTAGGTAGTTGTTTATATCATCCCCATTCGGGGTGTAGGTGGATTGGAGTTGTATAAAGCAGAATAGAATGAGGCAAATTCCCTTGTGATGTCTTCGGATGGTGGTGAGAGTTATTATGATGATCCTTGATCACCTTTATTCTGGCCTTGGTTTTCTGAAACTTGATTTTTTGGGCTAGTAGTTTAGAGGGTTTTATCATCCGAGTGATAATGCAGCGATTTTAACTTTTGGTTCAATTTGTCATATTCCGAGGTGAGAATAGATTTCAAATCTAAGCGGAGTTTAAAAAATCTCGTCTAAGATTTGAGGTTGCATGGAAGTTTGGTGGAGCGTTTCCAGGTCGTGGATTTTTGCCAAAGTAGTCTCAAGTTTTTGGCGATTGTATTTGAGTAATTGGGCATTCAATTGGATCATTTTACCTCGAATGACAGCTTTAAAAGCTGACCATAGTGTTTGTGGAGAGATATCATGGGTGTCATTATCCTGAAAGTACTGAAGTATCGTTTCTTCAATTTCCTTTTTGTAAATGGGATGGGAGTAAAGAAAACTATTGTTTCTCCATTGTCTAAGTGATGTGGGTTTGGAGCCGGTTTTAAAGTCAAAGACAATGGGAGCATGATCTGACCATGTTCTTGTTCCTATCTCCACCTTGGTAATTTTTGGGAGAGTAAAAAATTCCAGCTAATACCAAATCTATTCTTGAGTAGGAGTTGTGTATTTTAGAGTAATAAGAATATTCAATAGATGAGGAGTTCAGGCATCGGAACGCATCATAGAGATCTTGTTTGTGTAACCAGGGGTCTAAGGATTCATTATTCTTGTTTCTTTCCCTGTTGGAAGAATCGTTAAGACTATTGGGGACGGTGTTAAAGTCCCCAAATAGAATAAGATCCCTTGTTGTTTATCTCTGATTATCCTCATGATTTTGGTCAAGAAGGTCTTCTGTGCCCTGTTAGGAGCATAGATACAAGTGAGGGTAAAACAGGTGGTTATTGATCTTGCATATGAGGATCATATACCGTCCCTCTGGATCCTCAATTCTGTCGATGTGTTCAAACACAACAGTATCTCTAATCATGATGGCGATTCCGGCTTTTTTCTTTTGATTGTTGGCATAGAAAATGTTTGGAAATTGTTTAATACTAATTCTCTGAGGTTGGAGTGAGGAGAATTTTTTGTTTCTTGAAGGCCTATTACATCAGCCTTAGAGTCCTTGATAGTTTTCCACAAAAAAAACCTTCTTTTGGGGGGAATTTAAAACCGTTGGCGTTCAATGATAAAAATCGTAGAGACATGGTTGGAATTAGATTGGTGTAAAGGGGACTCGGCTGTAGTTTTTTAAAGTGGTGAGTGGTCTAGCTTGTTCAGAAATGGTGGTTTGTATACGTATATACTTTTTAACAAAGGAAGAGATAAAAAATAAATAATCTATAGATTGGTAAGCGTATAAGACGCCACACAATAAAACAATGGAGGGGATCAAGATCACGTTCTATATCCTCCTATAAGGCTCGTGTTTTTGGCTTGCGCCTCAGCCTGAAAAAGTGGGAGCTGGTTATTGGGAGTATATGGTACCTAAAATTTAAGAGATAATTTATTCCTAGGTCCTTGAGTGTGTCGAGACCTCTTTTTACCTCTGGGAGAGCATATAAACGTCCTTTATAGTGAAGCATAATTTTAGTCGGGTTAAAACCCCATTTATAGGGGATTGAGTTTTCCTGTAAGATTTTAGTGATTGGGGATATTTTTTTCTTTGCAACATGGTAGGCTTGGATATATCAGCAAAGACTCTAATGTGATGGTATGGTGTGGGCAATGACTTTTTTTCCTTCATGAAGTGCATTATTTGGTCTTTGACATGGAGAAAATGGAGTTTAATCAAAACATCTCTGGGAACATCTGAAGGTAATGAGTTGGGCTTTCTAAGACGGTATATTGAGTCAATTGTGAGATCAAATATCCGTCAAAGTAGGGATTGCTTTTTTCAGTAGACGTTTTACAAATTGGGTAAGTTGGTCAGGTATGATTGATTCCTCAATGCCCGCAATTTTAAATTCAGGCGCCTTTCCTTGTCATCTAATTCTGTGAGTTTGGATTGCATGATTTTGCATTTTCCCCCTCAAGAATTGAGTGTTCTTTAGTGAGAGTCTCATGCTTAACACTTAGAGCAGATAGGTCAGATTTAGTTGTGTCCGCTTTATGTGAGATAGTGTCTACGTTGATTTGTAGGAGATCAAATTTAGACTCCAGTCTTTGTTCAAATGAGTTGTTCTTTCTATCAAGGGCATAAAAAATGTCCTTGAAGAAGTCTTTATTGATGGGCCCTGTCCAGTCGATCCCTTCAAACGTGTCTGATGCTTGGGAAGAGGGAGATTCCCTCCTCGGCTTTTGTTTGAGGGGACTGGTATTTGGGGTATTGTCTGATTCAGAAGAATCAGGAGAGTTTCTAACATGTTGGGTACCAGATTTCTTATTGGTGGCTAAATCTTTCCTCTTTGGGAAGGAGCCTGTGGTTTAACAAAGTTGGTTTCGTCCATGGGGGTTTGAGAAGGGATGTCCTGGTCACTGTAGGAGTGTCTAGGAGATCTAGATCGGTGTTTGGCTTGGGCATGAGCAGATTTGATAGGCAATCTGGATGAGTTAGGAGAAGCCATGTCCAAAGCTTTTGTATTAATAGTATGTTTCAATGCCGGCTAGTATGGGATGTGGCGGATATAATTTTTTTTTGAGGATATTTCCCGATATAATCCAATGTGTGGGTGTATAAGCTGATCAATAAATTTGAATGGAATAAGAATACTGGGGGAGAGGGAGAGTCAGAGAGTGGATTATAGTAGGATTATCACTGCCAAGACCCTGCAGGTGATGTGGAGGCAGTAGAAGCAGAGTTGCCAGAAGGGGATTGCGTGGGACAATTATGTCCAGGAAGAATTCTCCTGGAAAAGTGGATCTAGTTGTGTTTTAGAAAATGGGAAAGATTCAGAGAAGTTTTTGGAGTAGGAGAGAATTTCTGCCCGAGAAATAATTATAAGTGGGAATCTAGAGGGTCTGTGTCAGCAGGAGAATTTGGTAGAGTTCCACAAAATAGTGTCACCAGAATTGAGGGTCAGGAGAGATGCAGGAATCAAATAGGGGGTTTTAGTGGTTGAGTAGAGAAGTCAGAACAGAATGCAGATTCAAACCTCCATAAAGGAGGTGACAATAGAGATTTAAACCTTGTTTATGATTTTATGTATGATAAAACAAAGCTGTGATTGTAGTGTATATCACGATGTATTAGAAAATTAAAGCTATAAACAGTGTTTGAGAAATGTGTAACTAATTAAGGTGTAAACCAGGGAAGAGTAGAGTAGATATATCAAATATGGGGTTTCAACGTAGAGATAGAAGAGTTACATAGTGGAGAAGACAGAAGTGGGAAGTAGTAAGGATTTATATCAGAAAGTCATGTAGAAGATTAGAAGTAGAGAAATGTGAAAATAAGGTTAAAGCAGAAGACAAAGAGCAAAAGATATGGAAATATCAGACAGAGGAGTATACCTACATGACCAGGAGAGCGTCCAAGGGAGGCAGAAAATAATTCGCAGTAACAGAGACTCAGATCCAGTAGTCCAGAGAAAAAGGTGGTTTCAATAGTAGAAGAGAGAACAATCCCGTAATGTCGCTCGGACTTCAAAGTTGTCAAAGGTCCTTGTGCGGATGTCTCTGGGGATATCTGAAGCTCAAAGTTCAGAGGAGAAAGAAGCTATAATAGTAGGTCCAGTAGGGATTTGAGTTCCAGGATGTCAGAGGAGGTAAAAGTAGAAAAGGATGTCCCAAGGTTATATGGTGAAGATTTTTTCCAGAGTCTTGCGGTGAGATTGTAAAAGTCCTGTGGAATAAAGATTAGTTCACAGAGTTGTTTGGTATGTCGAGATAATAGACGAAGTAGCTGGAGTCACGGTCGCCAGCAAGCGGTAGCAAGTTTCCAGATGAGGTATCGGGTCGCCGGGAATCGTCAGTCAAGCAGGAACCACTGTTGTGATGAGATAGCGTGATGTCCAGCGAGTCGCGGTGAGATCAATCAGTGGCGTAAGTATCAGTAAGACAACCAGCGAGTCCCTTGGCGGAGCTGTACAAGAATAAGGAGAACTCGCGGGCAGCTGGGGCGACTGTAGCGGCGATTCTCCAGGAGGACGGCGCGTCAGCTTCGTATCAATAACCAGCAAAGCACCTGGTGGGTCCCAGCGGGATCAGGAGAAATGTGCGAGTGTGCGAGTAGCCGAGCCACCCGCCGTAGCAACAAGTCTCCCAGGAGACAAACAGCAGCCGGGGAGAGCAGCGGGCCAGCAACAATCCAGTGGAGGCCGACGCGAGCGGGCGGCCCCCAGAGTAGCCAGGAAGGAGCCTCCCCAACTCACCAGAGCACAACACAGGGGCCCAAAGTGTCCCAGCAGGCAGCCGCGAAGGGGGACAGGTCCAATGTTCCAGGAGCCGTATATAAGGTGGAAAGAGTTAGGGGAGTCTCCACTGAGTAAGGTGTATAAACAGTAATGAGCGTAGCAAGTGTTAAATGGGTTAACTTCTCAGCAGTCCATTTAAATAGAGTCGCCAGTAATTAGAGTGTAGCAAGTGTTAAATGGGTTAACTTCTCAGCAGTCCATTTAAATAGAGTCGCCAGTAATTAGAGCAGTTGATACAATAGCAGTAATAGCTTTAACGTCCAATTGAATTAGCTAAACAAACAGTAGGAGTTGTTGTAGCAGTCTGCGAGTCGTCAGCAGAGATGAAAGAATATCACAGACAATAGTCTTTGCAACTTGGTTCTTGTTGATTAAAGATCCGGTGGAGATTAGAAGACAATAGCTAGTATCAGTCCAGGCAGATTAGTTGTAATCTCCAGGTGTGAAGAAGGTCTTGAGACGATCACAACTTAATTGACATGCAATAGAAAAAGATTTAAGCCAGAATCAAGTGATCTTGTTGCTGTAGTCTCATTAGGATGTTAATTCAATTAGACGAAAGGAGTGTGTAGCAAGTGTTAAATGGGTTAACTTCTCAGCAGTCCATTTAAATAGAGTCGCCAGTAATTAGAGCAGTTGTATCAAATAGCAGTAATAGCTTTAACGTCTAATTGAATTAGCTAAACAAACAGTAGATGACCAGAACCAGTAGGAATATACTCAGCTTCAAACAAGAAGAATGGATCATCCAGTGATCAGAAGCCTCACAATCCAAGTGTGCAATACGGAGGTCCTGTAATGAGTTTTGATAGGAGTTGCAGCGCCCTTTGCCGTCAGCAGTGACTATGACCGCCGGTAGTTTGTATGAAGCAATCAGGAGGAAGGCGGGAAAAAAAAAAGCGGGAAGAGGTGCGCCCTCTATCGCCGGCAGTCGGTATGGCAACAACAAGTTACATAAGGCAGTTAGAGGTGCGCCCTCTACCGCCGGCAGTCGGTATGGCAACAACAAGTTACATAAGGCAATTAGAGCAGCCGCGGGAGGAAAATGGCGGGAAAAAGAGCGGGAAATTATACAGAGACATTCAGCGGGTCTTAAGTGCCCAAAAAAGTGCCGGGAAGTCAGCAAAAACAGCGGAAAGCCTCTCACCTCTTCCAGAGATTGATTTTCTTAATCTTTTGATGCCAATGATGTGGTTTAAGTCAGAGGAAAAGTCGCAGAAGGACCCAAACCAGATGCCAGAAAAAAGAGATGGAAGGGGAATCCAAGATGTAGAGAAAGTCTCCTTGACAAGCCTTGTATTTTTGGAGTATATCCTCTGTTGTAGTAGGCTCGGATGTAGCTTGGAGTCAGGTGGTGGCAGCAGTTGTTATGTCGGGTCCCAAGTCCTCCGCTCAGCCGCGGCAGGCGGGAAGAGCGGGGAGATCCCAAAAAAGGGGGGAAAAAGTCTGGAGCCGGTTCCAAAGCTCAATAGCCTCTCGGAACCGGAGAAAAACTCCAGAAGTTGAATGCAGAAATCCAGAGAGCCAACCAGATCTTAGTTAAATCAAGGATTGAGAAGGGAAAGCAGAGTTTCCAGGAGATCCTCTAGTGGAGTGGTCCAGGAAGGCAAAAAAGGGTGCAAAAGTCCAAGAGGAAGAGGTCCAACAAGTCCAGATGGTTCCGGATGGTAGAACAAATAGATCCAAGTTGGTTTGATTGGACTTTTCCCCAAGGGAATAAGTCCAGTTGGTGTCTTCAGGCTGAGGTGCGGGAGCTCGAGCTAAACACGTCTGCTCAGGCTGAGATCCATAGCCACGCCCCTGAATTTTTCTCCAAAACTACCAGAGCTGTAATGCTGTTCTTTGGGATTCCTGCTTAGGTTCATGAAGAGAGCAGAATGGGACAAAAAAATTGAATGTATCTTCTTTCTAGCCAGAGATATAGGCTAGGGTCACATCTGCGTTTTGTTTTATAAATCCTGATCCGGTTTGGAGCTTTCAAAAAGCTCCAAACCGGACCAGGAAACGCTCCTCATAGGAGCCTATGCAAAACACCGGATGGCTTCACAAGCCATCCGGTGGCCGGATCCGGCACTGCTGCCTGCGTTTTAAATCATGCAGGCAGCAGTTTTCGCAGCGTTTCTGGGACCGCACTGCGGTAACCGGATGGCTCAGGATGTGTAATCCTGAGCCATCCGGTAACTGCATAGTTTGCGGATCCCGGCTATTGCCGGGATCAGCAAACTGTCCTCTGCCTATTCAAGTGTTAAATTTAGTAAGTAAAGTACTGTTTGAGGTCTGTAGGGGGGGCTAAGACCCCCTACAGACCAGCCGCCCACATCCGGTGGGCTTCTACTACAATTTCCTATGGCACGGGGCTCGGATGAGCCCCGTGCATGTCTCCAAACCTCCCGCCCCCCCGTATCACTATACAGGGGTGCCTGCACCCCTCTTGTATAGCGATTCCTGCATGTGGCCCTAAAGTTAGAATACAGAACACATGTAAGCTCATACTTACATGTCATCGTCGGCAGTGTAGTGTGTAATCCCTGGGCGGGGCTGTTTGCTGCAGCCTCCGCCCCCTCATTCCTTATGGCCGCCCCCTCTGTGCCTCATCCAGTGATGTGAGGGCGGCCACGTCATGAAAGGGGCGGGGCTAAATATGTGCCGCGGTTAGCCCCGCCCCTTTCATGACGTGGCCGCCCTCACATCACTGGATGAGGCACAGAGGGGGCGGCCATAAGGAATGAGGGGGCGGAGGCTGCAGCAAACAGCCCCGCCCAGGGATTACACACTACACTGCCGACGATGACATGTAAGTATGAGCTTACATGTGTTCTGTATTCTAACTTTAGGGCCACATGCAGGAATCGCTATACAAGAGGGGTGCAGGCACCCCTGTATAGTGATACGGGGGGGCGGGAGGTTTGGAGACATGCACGGGGCTCATCCGAGCCCCGTGCCATAGGAAATTGTAGTAGAAGCCCACCGAGTGGGCGGCTGGTCTGTAGGGGGTCTTAGCCCCCCTACAGACCTCAAACAGTACTTTACTTACTAAATTTAACTCTTGAATAGGCAGAGGACAGTTTGCTGATCCCGGCAATAGCCGGGATCCGCAAACTATGCAGTTACCGGATGGCTCAGGATTACACATCCTGAGCCATCCGGTTACCGCAGTGCGGTATTCTGCACACATTTTTGACAAAAAATGTGTGTGACCGGAATTGCATTCACCGCATCCGGATCCGGATGCGGTGAATGCAATTCATGTTTGCAATGTGACCCTACCCATAGTCAAACGTATGCTAAAATGTCTATTTTCACTGTTTAGACGCGAAAACACACTTTCATGTCAAAGCAATGAATTTTTCTCCAAAACTACTGGAGCTGTGATGCTGTTCTTTGGGATTCCTGCTTAGGTTCATAAAGAGAGCAGAATGGGACAAAAAATTTGAATGTATCTTCTTTCTAGCCAGAGATATAGTCAAACGTATGCTAAAATGTCTATTTTCACTGTTTAGACGCGAAAACACACTTTCATGTCAAAGCAATGAATTTTTCTCCAAAACTACTGGAGCTGTGATGCTGTTCTTTGGGATTCCTGCTTAGGTTCATGAAGAGAGCAGAATGGGACAAAAAATTTGAATGTATCTTCTTTCTAGCCAGAGATATAGTCAAACCGTATGCTAAAATGTCTATTTTCACTGTTTAGAAGCGAAAACACACTTTCATGTCAAAGCAATGAATTTTTCTCCAAAACTACTGGAGCTGTGATGCTGTTCTTTGGGATTCCTGCTTAGGTTCATAAAGAGAGCAGAATGGGACAAAAAATTTGAATGTATCTTCTTTCTAGCCAGAGATATAGTCAAACGTATGCTAAAATGTCTATTTTCACTGTTTAGACGCGAAAACACACTTTCATGTCAAAGCAATGAATTTTTCTCCAAAACTACCAGAGCTGTGATGCTGTTCTTTGGGATTCCTGCTTAGGTTCATGAAGAGAGCAGAATGGGACAAAAAATTTGAATGTATCTTCTTTCTAGCCAGAGATATAGTCAAACGTATGCTAAAATGTCTATTTTCACTGTTTAGACGCGAAAACACACTTTCATGTCAAAGCAATGAATTTTTTCCAAAACTACTGGAGCTGTGATGCTGTTCTTTGGGATTCCTGCTTAGGTTCATAAAGAGAGCAGAATGGGACAACAAAATTTGAATGTATCTTCTTTCTAGCCAGAGATATAGTCAAACGTATGCTTAAATGTCTATATTCACTGTTTAGACGCGAAAACACACTTTCATGTCAAAGCAATGAATTTTTCTCCAAAACTACCAGAGCTGTAATGCTGTTCTTTGGGATTCCTGCTTAGGTTCATGAAGAGAGCAGAATGGGACAAAAAATTTGAATGTATCTTCTTTCTAGCCAGAGATATAGTCAAACGTATGCTAAAATGTCTATTTTCACTGTTTAGACGCGAAAACACACTTTCATGTCAAAGCAATGAATTTTTCTCCAAAACTACTGGAGCTGTGATGCTGTTCTTTGGGATTCCTGCTTAGGTTCATGAAGAGAGCAGAATGGGACAAAAAATTTGAATGTATCTTCTTTCTAGCCAGAGATATAGTCAAACGTATGCTAAAATGTCTATTTTCACTGTTTAGAAGCGAAAACACACTTTCATGTCAAAGCAATGAATTTTTCTCCAAAACTACTGGAGCTGTGATGCTGTTCTTTGGGATTCCTGCTTAGGTTCATAAAGAGAGCAGAATGGGACAAAAAATTTGAATGTATCTTCTTTCTAGCCAGAGATATAGTCAAACGTATGCTAAAATGTCTATTTTCACTGTTTAGACGCGAAAACACACTTTCATGTCAAAGAAATGAATTTTTCTCCAAAACTACCGAGCTGTGATGCTGTTCTTTGGGATTCCTGCTTAGGTTCATGAAGAGAGCAGAATGGGACAAAAAATTTGAATGTATCTTCTTTCTAGCCAGAGATATAGTCAAACGTATGCTAAAATGTCTATTTTCACTGTTTAGACGCCGCGAAAACACACTTTCATGTCAAAGCAATGAATTTTTCTCCAAAACTACTGGAGCTGTGATGCTGTTCTTTGGGATTCCTGCTTAGGTTCATAAAGAGAGCAGAATGGGACAAAAAATTTGAATGTATCTTCTTTCTAGCCAGAGATATAGTCAAACGTATGCTTAAATGTCTATTTTCACTGTTTAGACGCGAAAACACACTTTCATGTCAAAGCAATGAATTTTTCTCCAAAACTACAGAGCTGTGATGCTGTTCTTTGGGATTCCTGCTTAGGTTCATGAAGAGAGCAGAATGGGACAAAAAATTTGAATGTATCTTCTTTCTAGCCAGAGATATAGTCAAACGTATGCTAAATGTCTATTTTCACTGTTTAGACGCGAAAACACACTTTCATGTCAAAGCAATGAATTTTTCTCCAAAACTACTGGAGCTGTGATGCTGTTCTTTGGGATTCCTGCTTAGGTTCATAAAGAGAGCAGAATGGGACAAAAATTTGAATGTATCTTCTTTCTAGCCAGAGATATAGTCAAACGTATGCTTAAATGTCTATTTTCACTGTTTAGACGCGAAAACACACTTTCATGTCAAAGCAATGAATTTTTCTCCAAAACTACTGGAGCTGTGATGCTGTTCTTTGGGATTCCTGCTTAGGTTCATGAAGAGAGCAGAATGGGACAAAAAATTTGAATGTATCTTCTTTCTAGCCAGAGATATAGTCAAACGTATGCTAAAATGTCTATTTTCACTGTTTAGACGCGAAAACACACTTTCATGTCAAAGCAATGAATTTTTCTCCAAATACTACTGGAGCTGTGATGCTGTTCTTTGGGATTCCTGCTTAGGTTCATAAAGAGAGCAGAATGGGACAAAAAATTTGAATGTATCTTCTTTCTAGCCAGAGATATAGTCAAACGTATGCTAAAATGTCTATTTTCACTGTTTAGACGCGAAAACACACTTTCATGTCAAAGCAATGAATTTTTCTCCAAAACTACTGGAGCTGTGATGCTGTTCTTTGGGATTCCTGCTTAGGTTCATAAAGAGAGCAGAATGGGACAAAAAATTTGAATGTATCTTCTTTCTAGCCAGAGATATAGTCAAACGTATGCTAAAATGTCTATTTTCACTGTTTAGAAGCGAAAACACACTTTCATGTCAAAGCAATGAATTTTTCTCCAAAACTACTGGAGCTGTGATGCTGTTCTTTGGGATTCCTGCTTAGGTTCATAAAGAGAGCAGAATGGGACAAAAAATTTGAATGTATCTTCTTTCTAGCCAGAGATATAGTCAAACGTATGCTAAAATGTCTATTTTCACTGTTTAGACGCGAAAACACACTTTCATGTCAAAGCAATGAATTTTTCTCCAAAACTACTAGGAGCTGTGATGCTGTTCTTTGGGATTCCTGCTTAGGTTCATGAAGAGAGCAGAATGGGACAAAAAATTTGAATGTATCTTCTTTCTAGCCAGAGATATAGTCAAACGTATGCTAAATGTCTATTTTCACTGTTTAGACGCGAAAACACACTTTCATGTCAAAGCAATGAATTTTTCTCCAAAACTACTGGAGCTGTGATGCTGTTCTTTGGGATTCCTGCTTAGGTTCATGAAGAGAGCAGAATGGGACAAAAAATTTGAATGTATCTTCTTTCTAGCAGAGATATAGTCAAACGTATGCTAAAATGTCTATTTTCACTGTTTAGAAGCGAAAACACACTTTCATGTCAAAGCAATGAATTTTTCTCCAAAACTACTGGAGCTGTGATGCTGTTCTTTGGGATTCCTGCTTAGGTTCATAAAGAGAGCAGAATGGGACAAAAAATTTGAATGTATCTTCTTTCTAGCCAGAGATATAGTCAAACGTATGCTTAAATGTCTATTTTCACTGTTTAGACGCGAAAACACACTTTCATGTCAAAGCAATGAATTTTTCTCCAAAACTACTGGAGCTGTGATGCTGTTCTTTGGGATTCCTGCTTAGGTTCATGAAGAGAGCAGAATGGACAAAAAATTTGAATGTATCTTCTTTCTAGCCAGAGATATAGTCAAACGTATGCTAAAATGTCTATTTTCACTGTTTAGACGCGAAAACACACTTTCATGTCAAAGCAATGAATTTTTCTCCAAAACTACTGGAGCTGTGATGCTGTTCTTTGGGATTCCTGCTTAGGTTCATAAAGAGAGCAGAATGGGACAAAAAATTTGAATGTATCTTCTTTCTAGCCAGAGATATAGTCAAACGTATGCTAAAAATGTCTATTTTCACTGTTTAGACGCGAAAACACACTTTCATGTCAAAGCAATGAATTTTTCTCCAAAACTACTGGAGCTGTGATGCTGTTCTTTGGGATTCCTGCTTAGGTTCATGAAGAGAGCAGAATGGGACAAAAAATTTGAATGTATCTTCTTCTAGCCAGAGATATAGTCAAACGTATGCTAAAATGTCTATTTTCACTGTTTAGACGCGAAAACACACTTTCATGTCAAAGAAATGAATTTTTCTCCAAAACTACTGGAGCTGTGATGCTGTTCTTTGGGATTCCTGCTTAGGTGCATAAAGAGAGCAGAATGGGACAAAAAATTTGAATGTATCTTCTTTCTAGCCAGAGATATAGTCAAACGTATGCTAAAATGTCTATTTTCACTGTTTAGACGCGAAAACACACTTTCATGTCAAAGCAATGAATTTTTCTCCAAAACTACTGGAGCTGTAATGCTGTTCTTTGGGATTCCTGCTTAGGGTGCTTTCACACCACGATTTTTGCATTTCCGATGCTGTCCGAAAAAAATCGGACAGCATCGGATGCTAAAAATCGGACACAATCGGATGCATCGGTCCGGTTTTTTATCGGATAAGAAAATCGGATCCGATGTAAAATCGGACCGATTGCATCAGATTGCGTCCGATTTTATGCATCCGATCCGATTTTTAATCGGAACCGAAAAGTGGACTCCTCCCTCACTCCTCCCCCTATACATATATATCTACTGTCTTCTTCTTCTTTTACTTTGTCTTGTGAAAATGACTTCATCACATGAGGAGTTTTGCCAGGAGATGGATTTAGCTTTTGACGCTGCACATGCTTTAGTGGTAGCCTGGGATGCCGAACGAAGAAGACGCAGTCAGCAGCGCAGACGGTTCTGGCAGCACCCAATTATTTTTCAGAGGCCCACTTACGGAGCGTTTTCTGTATTATACCCTCAACTGCGTCAAGATCCGCAGAAATTCCACAATTATATGCGGATGTCAGCTACAAGTTTTGACTATTTGGTGGAAGGATTACGAAGATACATCTCGAGACGGGACATGTCTTTCCGGCGGGCAATAACTACCGAGGAGCGTCTGATGGTAACCCTTCGGTAAGTGTCCTGGGGTGCGTCCAGGGTACTGTGGTCCGTCCAGGGTCCTGTGGTCCGTCCACGGTCATGGGGTGCGTCCAGGGTTCTTGGGTTGTGTCCAGGGTCCTGGGGTCTCGTCTGCTCCCTCGGTCCTCTCCTGTTGTCCCACGGCCTGTCCTTTGCTGCGCTGGTCCTCCGCTCTACTCTCCCTGTCCTATGCTCTGCTCCCCCGGTGTCTCAGTGGGTAGCTCTGTATATGGTGGCTGAGTGGTTAGGACAGTAGGGAGGCAGAGGGTGTTCAGCGCTGGAGGGAGTGCTGTAGGTGTAGTAATGGCCTCAGTTAGATGTTGTGTGACTGGGATCAAATGTGCTTTCCCCTAGCAGCGTTCTGCCGAGGGCAACAGCTGTCTGGTTGCAGGCACTGCAATTGGATATACTTATAATGGCAGCGAACTGTGCTGGGGAGAATTGAGCATGACAGTGCACACACATTCACTCCCATATGTTGTACTCGCGCGCATGCAGGTGTCCAAATCACACACTGGCGTCTGCAACAGGGACGCCACATCTTGCATTTTTGGTGTGGACAGAGTGTGGGAAATAATATGCACGCATACAAATCCTACATGGGAGTGAATGGATGCACCCGGTTATCAGCAGTCCTCCGCAGCACAGTCTGCTCCCATTATAAGTATAGGCAATTGCGGTGTCTGCGCTCATACAGCTCTTCTCCTTTGTCCCGAACGCTGCACGGGTGAACGCAAATGTGAACCCAGCCTCACCAACTATTCTATCATGCATACTGAATGGATTGTTCAGTATATTAATGCTCATTTATTTTGGCAGATACTTGGCAACCGGTGAAAGCCTTACATCCCTGCAATACCATTTCCGCATAGGCATATCTACTATTTCTGGAATAATAGCAGAAACCTGCTGGGCGTTGTGGGAATTCTTACATGGCGAATACATCCCGCTTCCCACAACCCAGCAATGGCTGCAGATATCGGCTAAATTTGAAGAGGTGTGCCAATTTCCCCATTGCATTGGAGCGGTTGATGGAAAACATATAAGGATTATGAAGCCAGATGGATCTGCCTCTCAATTTTTCAATTACAAAAAATATTGCTCTATTGTCCTAATGGCCATCGTCGACGCCGAATATAATTTTGTAGCTGTGGACATTGGTTCTTTTGGACGGGGCAACGATGCTCAAATATTGAAGGACTCCAACATGGGTGAGCGTATCTACAATAACAACTTCAACTTTCCCACAGCAAGACCGCTTCCTGCCACTACTGACCCTCCTATGCCATTTGTGATAGTGGGGGACGATGCATTCCAAATGTGCCCCAATTTAATAAAGCCCTATATTAGCAGGGGTTTAACGTATAATAAAAAAATTTTTAACTACCGTCTCACTCGTGCAAGGCGCATGGTCGAGTGTGCTTTTGGGCTCCTAGCTGCAAAGTGGCGAGTCCTGGGCACAACCATAAATCTCAAGACAGAGACTATAGATGAAGTTGTAAAATCCTGTGTGGTCCTTCATAATTTTATTTTGAAGACAGAAAGGCCAGTTATTGATCCACAGGGCATCGAGCTCCACTCTTTGGACAATATAAATTTACCTGGTCTGCGTTCGACTGTTGAAGTGGCACATATGCGGGATCGCTTCGCAAATTATTTTGTGTCAGAAGTTGGACGAGTCCCTTGGCAAGATCAGATGATATAGAAAGACTTTTATAGATGTACATTTATGATCTTCTAAATACATATGTTTTATATTCCTACTGTATTTTTTTTTTATTGTAAAAATTGTTCAAGTAATAATTAAAAAAAAAAAAAAAAACGGTGGATGTTTTGAAATTAAATGATTTTGGCTCAACCTTTAATGTCACGTCTACCCACCTTATTAATTCTAATGCCTTCGTCCAAATGCATTCTCCTGCCGGCCCCCTGCTCAACCCTCTCTCCTCCTGCATCTCCGGTAGTCTGCTGCTCTCCCCCTCTCTACTCTCTCTCCCCATTCCGGTCTCCTGCTCCCTCATACACCGGTGTGCTGCTCGCCCCCTCTCCACCTTGTGCTCGTTTTCCTGGCATGTTTCTCCTCCTCCTCCCGTTTGTTCCGGTCTCCTGCTGCCCCTGTGTCTCTCCTCTTCCTCCCGCACCCCCCCCTCTGTGTCACCACCCTCCCCGATGCTGCCCTAGACCCCGGCACCTCCGCCGGCCATGCTCCCTCAATGCAAGCTCCTCCGTTGTCCAGCTCCTGTGTGCTGGCTGATGCTACAGGAGCTGCCAGACACCGGGCAACTGTAGAGGATCTGAGGTGAGAATGGATGGTTGATGGATGAATGATTGATTGATGGTCGATTGATGGCTCTGTGATCTGCAGATCGATGTGTCGTGTCACCTGCAGCTATGCATACATAAACATCCTCATTAAAATGCTGTATTTTAAAATGTCAATTAATGTAATAATAGTAAAAGACAATGGTGTAACTTGTTTAAACAAATTTTTATTGTGAACTGCAATTATCACAGACATTTAAAAACATCCATAATAAAAAAAATTTTTTTTTGCAAAGAGCAAAATGTTGAATATAACATGCCTTTTCGTGCACATCGGAATTTTTAGTGTGTGGCTGTGTACTATTTTACCATCCAAAGGAAAGCACAAGACTGAACTCCGCTATTCAAAGGGGCCACAATTTGTCCTCCATAACGTGTGCTTGACTACAGATCTCATAACTTGTCTCGGTAAAAACACATTAACATATTGCTTATTTGCATAGTGAAGGAAGCAGCGCACGTAATATAAACATGTGGAATTAGCCAGTGGGCAAATAAAAGGGTCAGAGAGGTTGCAAGTGCTACGAGGCGCGGGGGCGCACTTCAGAGAAGCAGCCGCTCATGTCAGTGCTGAGCTCCAATGCTTCTCAGAATAATGCTTTCTATGAAGTTTTAGTTGGAAGAGGTGGGTGATAGGTGGCAAAAGAATGGCTCGGTCCTTCAAGGTTCGAATGGGATAAACTAACTACTAGGGGGGGTGGAAGTGATTACAAATTACAGCGGAGTGGATGAGCGGGAGTATTGATTTTCAACAGAAGAAGTTTGTGGTGTGGAAATGTGTGTTTGTGAAGAAACTTGAAATTGTGGCGAATTAGGGTTGTGCGAGAAAAGGATGGGTGACGATGAAAGCTGATTTTGAGAGTCAAGCTGGGTTTGTGTGGAAAAGTGGTGTGGAGAAGGAAGCTGGGTTTCAGAGGACAGCTGGGGTTGTGATGAAAGATGAGTTTGAGAGTAAAGCTGGTTTGTAGAGGAAAGATGTGGTTGGGAGGGAACCTGGGTTTGAGAGGAAAGCTGTGTTTGAGGGGAAAGCTGGGTTTGAGAGGAAAGCTGGGTTGGAGAGGAAAGCTGGGATTGAGAGGAAAGCTGGGATTGAGAGGAAAGCTGGGTTGGAGAGGAAAGCTGGGTTGGAGAGGAAAGCTGGGTTGGAGAGGAAAGCTGGGGTTGAGACGTAATCTGTTGTTCAGATGAAAGCAGGTGTTGTAACAAATGATGCGGTTGAGAGGAAAGATGAGGTTGAGAGGAAAGATGAGGGTGAGAGGCAAGATGAGCATGAGAGGAATGATGTTGTTGAGAGGAATGATGTTGTTGAGAGGAATGATGTTGTTGAGAGGAATGATGTTGTTGGGATGAATACTGTGTGCTTGTCCAGGATGGTGAAGAGTGTGTTTGCATTGTGGAAACATTCGGATGGGAGGAAGCAGTGGATGCGTATAAAGTTCTGCAAGGTTGTGTGTTAGAAAATGCGTTATCACATATAGTTGAGTATGGAACAGATGACTGCGCAACAGAAGAATGAAATGTCCTATGTCCGTTTCCTTCTCGTGGTGTGTTAACATCTTGTGAAAAGGTACCATGTCCAGTGTGCGGAGTATCGTCAGGAGGATGTTGAGGGGCCAGCGGTTGGAGAGACGTTGGTATGTTAGGGCCCATCTGCCTTGCGCGCTCCAACAGTTCCTGACAGCCCCGGATGATATATGACTGCTGACCAGGGGACATTGTTTCCATTTCCCTGGCCACCGATCGAAAATACAACGTGGTGTTGTCATGTAAAAATCCCTTCACCTCCATCAGGTCGAGGTGGAGACGCTCAAAACCATTATTCATCTTTTGAGACAATTGCCTCCACAACTCCTGATGGAGGCGAGAGAGATTTAACATCTCAGGGGCATTGCTCCTATCTACCACCCTCTGGCGCTGTCTACCACCTCTAATCACTGGTGTAATTGGTGCAGCAGCAGTGTCAGAGGGCATAGATAGGGGAAAAAATGTCACTCTATCTTCTGCAGTCTGTGGGCCGTCAGAGGGAACCGTTGAAGCACAGCCTTCGTGTTGGACAGATGGGCCAGGGGACGCATCAGACACGTCACCGGAATCATGAGTAGGGACACCTGTAGGAGGCAGTTCAGACCTCACGGGCTCCTCAGTACTCGAGTGGGTGCTGTGAACACAAACAAATAGAAAAAAAAATAATTAGATTACGGCTCATTATAACATTGAAGCTCCTTCAAACTGCAATTATTCTGGCACATGTGCGTTGCATGTGCACACATGGCAGTGACAGGGACATACGTGGAAACATAATCTACCATATCCATCTCCAAATATGTGTTTATGCATGGTCCATGTGTGCGTGTGGAGTACATGGGTCTCCGTGACCAACTACTACATGTTTTTTTTTGATGGAGTCAGGGAACACTTGTACAATGCAAAAAAAAAACAAAAAAACATGAGTTTGACATCTGTGTGTATGGACCACTCTTTGCTGAAGTGGTGTGTGCTACTCTCTTTCGGTGAAGCTCTTTATGCTATACACAAACGGATATACTGAGTACAAGAGCAGACAATGTGAGTGTGCCATCGGCGCAGGAGTACGGAGAGTATGAACTAACAGGATGTTGGTGTGATATCCGTAGAAAAATACACAGATATCACATCGACGTCTGACAATGATATGTGTCTTTGGTCTGGACACACATTTTTTTATATTAACGCATGTTTCTGTGTGTGTGTGTGAGTTAGCCAATATATTTTAACCTAAAATTAAAAAAATATATAATTAAAAATCTTAAAAATTTAAATAATATACTTACTCTCTAGTTTGCATGGTTTTGCGCAAAAAATCCAACGCATCTGCATAGCGATAGCGTTTTCTTCTAGAGGCACCGGAGCCACTCTGTACACGCATGTCCAGGTTGAATTGCCTCCTATAGGTGTCCCTCAAGTTCTGCCATTTCTTTTTCAATAAATCCCCTGCAAAAGAAAAATTAATTAAACTAAACATGAAAACCTAAAAATGTAAACTTGGGATTAAATAAATAGAACATTTATTTTTTAAAGAACAATATCCCGTCACTAAATATGAATGTTTCTAAATAGCCTATGTTCTTTACACCAATTACATTGATGTTTTTACGAAGAACATTTTTGTCAAAGACATCCGACCCAAAGAAGAAGATTATAAATAATAATACAAGGTTCAAGATCTTCGGAACATTACTGTCCCCTCTGCTGTTGCAAGGACTTCTCTATTCTACTTTATTCCACGATATTCAAAGAAGAAGTTTCGACACGTATTGTGGCACCATCCTCAGGTTTTCCAGGAGGATGGTGCCATGATATGTTCCCAAACTCGTCTGTGTAATCCGGTTGCATAAAGGACATTTGTGACTTGACTTGGCTTGCATGAGAGTCCTTGGAGCAGCAGCGCAGACATTGACACACCATGTTCCCAACATCTTAAGGCCGCTGCTCAATGGATGTGGAACGATATTGCGTACAGCGTATTGTCGTTGAGGTTTCCTGTACAGCAGGGCTCTAGAACCTCAGGCCCCAGGGCTGCATGCCCACCTTCCTGGGAACGCAGTACTCTGAGTGTCAGACACATTTTGCAAACTTCCTAACCCAAAAAAAAACCAGCTCTACAGTGATCTCTCTGGCCAAACCTCGGCCTCCCAAGTGAGGTATATGCCCCCGGGCTCTCCTGTGATGTCTAGGGCTCTAGCAAACCTCTTTAATCTGTAGAGAAGCAACATGACGAATATCAACCACACCAAAAAGAAGCCGCTCCAGCCACCACTGCAGGAGTGAGTAGATTGTTTAACCAAATAAAGTGTTTAATGTTTAAGTTGCAAAATTAGTACGGCCCAAAAAGGATGGTTGAAATTTCATATTTGCCATCGGCAGGAAAAAGTTTCCCTGCCCCTGCTACAGAGGATGAAGCCTAATGAGCGGATAGCTACTAGACACCAAAAATAATTTCAAAAGGAAATACAATGTAAAAACTAAAATAAACTCTTACGGTGACGGTCTTGTCCACGGATGTCCAGCGTCTCCCAACCGGTTAGCAATCCCAAACACACTTCGTCCCACAGTCGTCTGGTAGTAGTCAGGTCACAATGCTTTGGGTGCGTATGGTCCCACAGAGCTTCCCTGGGCTCCACCCACTGAATCAGTCGGTCAACACTGATGGTGAAGTCATCATCGACAGGTCCAGCCCTCCTGGAAGCCTGAAATGTTAAAGAATTATAATTATGTGACAAATTATAAAGAAAAATTTTTAAGCAATTATTTTAGACCTTTAAAAATTTTTTTTACTTACACTGCCCCTTCCACGACCACCTTGAGCACCACGACTCTGGGATTGCTGTCCAGACGATCCTCCGGCACCTTGTGTATGCTGAAAGATCATTTAGAAATTGTAATCCAAACGTTGCAACCAAAGGGAATTAAAACACTTGCTGAATGGATACTTACATCGTCCAAATCCCCAGTCTGCATGTCACCTGAAGCCTGCTCCTCATCATTCCTGTTGGGGCTGGTCATCTCAATTATTAATCTATACAACCAAATAAAAACAAGAATTAGAACCAAGGGGATTACGGTGTCACCATGAAGGGATCATCAGCACCACAGTAATAAAGATGTCCAAGAGTCAAAGCAAAGTACTGTGTATAGTAACTGAGATCAGAGAGTGAGTCAATTTAATGTAAAAAGTGACGGTCACAGGACCACAATTCCGATACGTCACTTCCTTTACCGGCCTAGGCTTTTTGGTCCAGAGTACACAGGTGCCATTTGTCTGCCTATTTAACTCCATCTACACAGTGCCATAGTGCGCTCCTGACCCTTGATGCAGCCGCCCAAGTGACGGCGACATGAGTAGGGTTCCAGGCAATTCCTTCAACAGCATTGTTTATGACAGGTGGTTACTCTGTGCATAGCTGCACAGCACTTTTTCCAGACTGGATTTTGTTGCCTCTTCTCACTGGTCATATACATGCTTTTCTTTGTATCTGTACAGGCTCAGGCGATCGGGCTATCATATGGATCCCATTTATGTGGTGGGCTGTATTCCTCTGCTGGCGGGCTGTATACCACTGCTGGGGCCTGTTTAACACTGCTGAGCGCTATAGACCAGTGATGGCCGGTGTATACCGGGATGAGATAGGGGGCTAGATAACAGAACGGCGGTCTGCTGCATTGTCCACCGTAGGCTTATACTGGAGGTAATACGTTTTGACTTTTTTTGGGTGCAAACGAAGGGGGGCTCGGCTTATGGTCAGGATGGCTTATACTCGAGTATATAAGTTAATATCAATACTAACATTTTTTAACATTTAAAAAAATACTCTGAAGTCAAAAATTGTGCAAAAAATTCATGCCAAAAAAAAAAAAAAATTCATGCAAGGCGGGAACCCACATGAACACTTGCACATACATACATTCACTCACACACACACACACACACCACCATTAACTCCATGCCACACATGCTAAAGCGCAAAAGTTATAGCCGAATACTTACATAACAGTATGATGTAGTGTTCACACGTTATTCGCTACCCGAATGCTCTTTGCACCTGTCGACGCACGTGAAGAATCTGTAGAACGCAACGTCACAAATCAAAATTTGTGCAAAAAATTCAAGCACACTTGTGAACGTTTCCACATTCATTCACATGCGACAGCTATAGTCATGCAAGGCGGGAACCCACATGAACACTTGCACATACATACATTCACTCACACACACACACACACCCACCATTAACTCCATGCCACACATGCTAAAGCGCAAAACTTATAGCCGAATACTTACATAACAGTATGATGTAGTGTTCACACGTTATTCGCTACCCGAATGCTCTTTGCACCTGTCGACGCACGTGAAGAATCTGTAGAACGCAACGTCACAAATCAAAATTTGTGCAAAAAATTCAAGCACACTTGTGAACGTTTCCACATTCATTCACATGCGACAGCTATAGTCATGCAAGGCGGGAACCCACATGAACACTTGCACATACATACATTCACTCACACACACACACACACCCACCATTAACTCCATGCCACACATGCTAAAGCGCAAAACTTATAGCCGAATACTTACATAACAGTATGATGTAGTGTTCACACGTTATTCGCTACCCGAATGCTCTTTGCACCTGTCGACGCACGTGAAGAATCTGTAGAACGCAACGTCACAAATCAAAATTTGTGCAAAAAATTCAAGCACACTTGTGAACGTTTCCACATTCATTCACATGCGACAGCTATAGTCATGCAAGGCGGGAACCCACATGAACACTTGCACATACATACATTCACTCACACACACACACACACACACACACCCACCATTAACTCCATGCCACACATGCTAAAGCGCAAAAGTTATAGCCAAATACTTACATAACAGTATGATGTAGTGTTCACACGTTATTCGCTACCCGAATGCTCTTTGCACCTGTCGACGCACGTGAAGAATCTGTAGAACGCAACGTCACAAATCAAAATTTGTGCAAAAAATTCAAGCACACTTGTGAACGTTTCCACATTCATTCACATGCGACAGCTATAGTCATGCAAGGCGGGAACCCACATGAACACTTGCACATACATACATTCACTCACACACACACACACACCCACCATTAACTCCATGCCACACATGCTAAAGCGCAAAAGTTATAGCCGAATACTTACATAACAGTATGATGTAGTGTTCACACGTTATTCGCTACCCGAATGCTCTTTGCACCTGTCGACGCACGTGAAGAATCTGTAGAACGCAACGTCACAAATCAAAATTTGTGCAAAAAATTCAAGCACACTTGTGAACGTTTCCACATTCATTCACATGCGACAGCTATAGTCATGCAAGGCGGGAACCCACATGAACACTTGCACATACATACATTCACTCACACACACACACACAACCCACCATTAACTCCATGCCACACATGCTAAAGCGCAAAAGTTATAGCCGAATACTTACATAACAGTATGATGTAGTGTTCACACGTTATTCGCTACCCGAATGCTCTTTGCACCTGTCGACGCACGTGAAGAATCTGTAGAACGCAACGTCACAAATCAAAATTTGTGCAAAAAATTCAAGCACACTTGTGAACGTTTCCACATTCATTCACATGCGACAGCTATAGTCATGCAAGGCGGGAACCCACATGAACACTTGCACATACATACATTCACTCACACACACACACACACCCACCATTAACTCCATGCCACACATGCTAAAGCGCAAAAGTTATAGCCGAATACTTACATAACAGTATGATGTAGTGTTCACACGTTATTCGCTACCCGAATGCTCTTTGCACCTGTCGACGCACGTGAAGAATCTGTAGAACGCAACGTCACAAATCAAAATTTGTGCAAAAAATTCAAGCACACTTGTGAACGTTTCCACATTCATTCACATGCGACAGCTATAGTCATGCAAGGCGGGAACCCACATGAACACTTGCACATACATACATTCACTCACACACACACACACACACCCACCATTAACTCCATGCCACACATGCTAAAGCGCAAAAGTTATAGCCGAATACTTACATAACAGTATGATGTAGTGTTCACACGTTATTCGCTACCCGAATGCTCTTTGCACCTGTCGACGCACGTGAAGAATCTGTAGAACGCAACGTCACAAATCAAAATTTGTGCAAAAAATTCAAGCACACTTGTGAACGTTTCCACATTCATTCACATGCGACAGCTATAGTCATGCAAGGCGGGAACCCACATGAACACTTGCACATACATACATTCACTCACACACACACACACACCCACCATTAACTCCATGCCACACATGCTAAAGCGCAAAAGTTATAGCCGAATACTTACATAACAGTATGATGTAGTGTTCACACGTTATTCGCTACCCGAATGCTCTTTGCACCTGTCGACGCACGTGAAGAATCTGTAGAACGCAACGTCACAAATCAAAATTTGTGCACAAAAAATTCAAGCACACTTGTGAACGTTTCCACATTCATTCACATGCGACAGCTATAGTCATGCAATGGCGGAGAACCCACATTGAACACTTGCACATACATACATTCACTCACACACACACACACACACCACCCACCATTAACTCCATGCCACACATGCTAAAGCGCAAAAGTTATAGCCGAATACTTACATAACAGTATGATGTAGTGTTCACACGTTATTCGCTACCGAATGCTCTTTGCACCTGTCGACGCACATGAAGAATCTGTAGAACGCAACGTCACAAATCAAAATTTGTGCAAAAAATTCAAGCACACTTGTGAACGTTTCCACATTCATTCACATGCGACAGCTATAGTCATGCAAGGCGGGAACCCACATGAACACTTGCACATACATACATTCACTCACACACACACACACCACATACAGCACACATCAAGCGAGCGGACCCCAGAGACCCTGCCTTTCACTGTCACCCTGGACCCTGTGACGCACACCTACCCTGATTGGACCCAAGGACCCTGGATCGCACACCTGCCCTAGAGACTCACTGGGAACCCTGACTGCACACCATGACCACACTGAGGACACACAGACCCGACTGCACAGAACCTGGCGACCCTGGATGGAGCACACCTGGACCCTGGAGGGACCCGGACCCTGGGACCCTGGAGGGCCCGGACCCCTGGACCAGCACACTGGACCCTGGAGGGCACAGACCCTGGATGCACCACTGGACCGAGGACCCCAGACCCTGAGGACCCAGGACCCTGGAGGACCCCTGGACCCTGGACGCACACCTGGACCCTGGAGGGACCCCAGGACCCTGAGACCCGGACCTGGCGCACCCTGGACCCTGGACACACCTGGACCTGGAGGGACCCCAGGACCCTGGACGCACACCTGGGACCCTGGAGGGCACCCCTGGACCTGGAGGGACCCCAGGACCCTGCACGCACCCCAGGACCCTGGACGCACACCTGGACCCTGGAGGGACCCCAGGACCCTGGAGGGACCCCAGGACCCTGGCCGCACCCCTGGACCCTGGACACACACCTGGACCCTGGAGGGACCCCAGGACCCTGGCCGCACCCCTGGACCCTGGAGGGACCCCAGGACCCTGCACGCACCCAGGACCCTGGACGCACACCTGGACCCTGGAGGGACCCCAGGACCCTGCACGCACCCCAGGACCCTGGACGCACACCTGGACCCTGGACCACACCTGGACCCTGGAGGGACCCCAGGACCCTGGCCGCACCCCTGGACCCTGGAGGGACCCCAGGACCCTGGCCGCACCCCGGACCCTGGAGGGACCCAGGACCCTGCACGCACCCCAGGACCCTGGACGCACACCTGGACCCTGGAGGACCCCAGGACCCTGGAGGGACCCCAGGACCCTGGCCGCACCCCTGGACCCTGGACACAACCTGGACCCTGGAGGGACCCCAGGACCCTGGACGCACACCTGGACCCTGGAGGGACCCCAGGACCCTGGATGCACACCTGGACCCTGGAGGGACCCAGGACCCTGGATGCACACCTGGACCCTGGAGGGACCCCAGGACCCTGGAGGGACCCCAGGACCCTGATGCACACCTGGACCCTGGAGGGACCCCAGGACCCTGGAGGGACCCCAGGACCCTGCACGCACCCCAGGACCCTGGACGCACACCTGGACCCTGGAGGGACCCCAGGACCCTGGAGGGACCCCAGGACCCTGGCCGCACCCCTGGACCCTGGACACACACCTGGACCCTGGAGGGACCCCAGGACCCTGGACGCACCACAGGACCCTGGAGGGACCCCAGGACCCTGGCCGCACCCCTGGACCCTGGAGGGACCCCAGGACCCTGGACGCACACCTGGACCCTGGAGGGACCCCAGGACCCTGGATGCACACCTGGACCCTGGAGGGACCCCAGGACCCTGGATGCACACCTGGACCCTGGGGGGACCCCAGGACCTTGGAGGGACCCCAGGACCCTGGATGCACACCTGGACCCTGGAGGGACCCCAGGACCCTGGATGCACACCTGGACCCTGGAGGGACCCCAGGACCTTGGAGGGACCCCAGGACCCTGGATGCACACCTGGACCCTGGAGGGACCCCAGGACCCTGGATGCACACCTGGACCCTGGAGGGACCCCAGGACCCTGGACGCACCACAGGACCCTGGAGGGACCACAGGACCCTGGACGCACCACAGGACCCTGGATGGACCCCTGGATGGACCCCTGGATGGACCCCTGCAGCATGTACAGAGTAGGCACACAGTACTGGACCCACTGGACTCACCCCTCCTGTGGCCAGTATGCACACTCCCTGTACAAAGCGGGAAAAGCGCTGTGGGAGGGCTGGGGGGTGTTTTGGGAGGGCTCATGGAATGTGGGAGCATGCTCTGTTTCAAAGATCGGTGCAGATTTCGGGCCGATTTGCTATCGGTTTCCGATCTCCATTGACAATCATTGTTTTTTTTACATCCCGATTTCGGACCGATTCTACCCGATTTTGTAATCGGAGGAAAAAATCGTTGCAGGCAACGATTTTTTTCTCCTGAAAAAAATCGGTCAAAATCGGGTAGAATCGGATCGGACCAATTCGGATGGCATTTAGTGCACATCCGAATCGGTCCGATCCCCATAGGGATGCATGGGATCCGAAATTCGGTCCGATGCTGTCCGATTTTTTTCGGACAGCATCGGAAATACAAAAATCGTGGTGTGAAAGCACCCTTAGGTTCATAAAGAGAGCAGAATGGGACAAAAAATTTGAATGTATCTTCTTTCTAGCCAGAGATATAGTCAAACGTATGCTAAAATGTCTATTTTCACTGTTTAGACGCGAAAACACACTTTCATGTCAAAGCAATGAATTTTTCTCCAAAACTACTGGAGCTGTGATGCTGTTCTTTGGGATTCCTGCTTAGGTTCATAAAGAGAGCAGAATGGGACAAAAAATTTGAATGTATCTTCTTTCTAGCCAGAGATATAGTCAAACGTATGCTAAAATGTCTATTTTCACTGTTTAGACGCGAAAACACACTTTCATGTCAAAGCAATGAATTTTTCTCCAAAACTACCAGAGCTGTAATGCTGTTCTTTGGGATTCCTGCTTAGGTTCATGAAGAGAGCAGAATGGGACAAAAAATTTGAATGTATCTTCTTTCTAGCCAGAGATATAGTCAAACGTATGCTAAAATGTCTATTTTCACTGTTTAGACGCGAAAACACACTTTCATGTCAAAGCAATGAATTTTTCTCCAAAACTACTGGAGCTGTCATGCTGTTCTTTGGGATTCCTGCTTAGGTTCATAAAGAGAGCAGAATGGGACAAAAAATTTGAATGTATCTTCTTTCTAGCCAGAGATATAGTCAAACGTATGCTAAAATGTCTATTTTCACTGTTTAGACGCGAAAACACACTTTCATGTCAAAGCAATGAATTTTTCTCCAAAACTACTGGAGCTGTGATGCTGTTCTTTGGGATTCCTGCTTAGGTTCATGAAGAGAGCAGAATGGGACAAAAAATTTGAATGTATCTTCTTTCTAGCTAGAGATATAGTCAAACGTATGCTAAAATGTCTATTTTCACTGTTTAGAAGCGAAAACACACTTTCATGTCAAAGCAATGAATTTTTCTCCAAAACTACTGGAGCTGTGATGCTGTTCTTTGGGATTCCTGCTTAGGTTCATAAAGAGAGCAGAATGGGACAAAAAATTTGAATGTATCTTCTTTCTAGCCAGAGATATAGTCAAACGTATGCTTAAATGTCTATTTTCACTGTTTAGACGCGAAAACACAGTTTCATGTCAAAGCAATGAATTTTTCTCCAAAACTACTGGAGCTGTGATGCTGTTCTTTGGGATTCCTGCTTAGGTTCATGAAGAGAGCAGAATGGGACAAAAAATTTGAATGTATCTTCTTTCTAGCCAGAGATATAGTCAACCGTATGCTAAAATGTCTATTTTCACTGTTTAGAAGCGAAAACACACTTTCATGTCAAAGCAATGAATTTTTCTCCAAAACTACTGGAGCTGTGATGCTGTTCTTTGGGATTCCTGCTTAGGTTCATAAAGAGAGCAGAATGGGACAAAAAATTTGAATGTATCTTCTTTCTAGCCAGAGATATAGTCAAACGTATGCTAAAATGTCTATTTTCACTGTTTAGACGCGAAAACACACTTTCATGTCAAAGCAATGAATTTTTCTCCAAAACTACTGGAGCTGTGATGCTGTTCTTTGGGATTCCTGCTTAGGTTCATGAAGAGAGCAGAATGGGACAAAAAATTTGAATGTATCTTCTTTCTAGCTAGAGATATAGTCAAACGTATGCTAAAATGTCTATTTTCACTGTTTAGAAGCGAAAACACACTTTCATGTCAAAGCAATGAATTTTTCTCCAAAACTACTGGAGCTGTGATGCTGTTCTTTGGGATTCCTGCTTAGGTTCATAAAGAGAGCAGAATGGGACAAAAAATTTGAATGTATCTTCTTTCTAGCCAGAGATATAGTCAAACGTATGCTTAAATGTCTATTTTCACTGTTTAGACGCGAAAACACAGTTTCATGTCAAAGCAATGAATTTTTCTCCAAAACTACTGGAGCTGTGATGCTGTTCTTTGGGATTCCTGCTTAGGTTCATGAAGAGAGCAGAATGGGACAAAAAATTTGAATGTATCTTCTTTCTAGCCAGAGATATAGTCAACCGTATGCTAAAATGTCTATTTTCACTGTTTAGAAGCGAAAACACACTTTCATGTCAAAGCAATGAATTTTTCTCCAAAACTACTGGAGCTGTGATGCTGTTCTTTGGGATTCCTGCTTAGGTTCATAAAGAGAGCAGAATGGGACAAAAAATTTGAATGTATCTTCTTTCTAGCCAGAGATATAGTCAAACGTATGCTAAAATGTCTATTTTCACTGTTTAGACGCGAAAACACACTTTCATGTCAAAGCAATGAATTTTTCTCCAAAACTACTGGAGCGGTGATGCTGTTCTTTGGGATTCCTGCTTAGGTTCATGAAGAGAGCAGAATGGGACAAAAAATTTGAATGTATCTTCTTTCTAGCCAGAGATATAGTCAAACGTATGCTAAAATGTCTATTTTCACTGTTTAGACGCGAAAACACACTTTCATGTCAAAGCAATGAATTTTTCTCCAAAACTACTGGAGCTGTGATGCTGTTCTTTGGGATTCCTGCTTAGGTTCATGAAGAGAGCAGAATGGGACAAAAAATTTGAATGTATCTTCTTTCTAGCCAGAGATATAGTCAAACGTATGCTTAAATGTCTATTTTCACTGTTTAGACGCGAAAACACACTTTCATGTCAAAGCAATGAATTTTTCTCCTAAACTACTGGAGCTGTGATGCTGTTCTTTGGGATTCCTGCTTAGGTTCATAAAGAGAGCAGAATGGGACAAAAAATTTGAATGTATCTTCTTTCTAGCCAGAGATATAGTCAAACGTATGCTAAAATGTCTATTTTCACTGTTTAGACGCGAAAACACACTTTCATGTCAAAGCAATGAATTTTTCTCCAAAACTACTGGAGCTGTGATGCTGTTCTTTGGGATTCCTGCTTAGGTTCATGAAGAGAGCAGAATGGGACAAAAAATTTGAATGTATCTTCTTTCTAGCCAGAGATATAGGCTAGGGTCACATTTGCGATGTGCCCCTAGCCTGCCGGATTCCGGTATTATCTTAGAACTTTTTCCAGCGCCGCATAGCGTTTCCGCTATGCGGTGCTGGAAACCGCTGCCCTTAGTTACCCGCTGTTTACCTGCACGACCTGTCACACAGGCAGCGGCTCGGAGGGCGTTTTACAGCGCCGCACAGGAAACCGTTGCAGACACGATTTCCTGTGCGGCACTGTAAAACGCCCTCCGAGCCGCTGCCTGTGTGACAGGTCGTGCAGGTAAACAGCGGGTAACTAAGGGCAGCGGTTTCCAGCACCGCATAGCGGAAACGCTATGCGGCGCTGGAAAAAGTTCTAAGATAATACCGGAATCCGGCAGGCTAGGGGCACATCGCAAATGTGACCCTGGCCATAGTCAAACGTATGCTAAAATGTCTATTTTCACTGTTTAGACGCGAAAACACACTTTCATGTCAAAGCAATGAATTTTTCTCCAAAACTACTGGAGCTGTGATGCTGTTCTTTGGGATTCCTGCTTAGGTTCATGAAGAGAGCAGAATGGGACAAAAAATTTGAATGTATCTTCTTTCTAGCCAGAGATATAGTCAAACGTATGCTAAAATGTCTATTTTCACTGTTTAGACGCGAAAACACACTTTCATGTCAAAGCAATGAATTTTTCTCCAAAACTACTGGAGCTGTGATGCTGTTCTTTGGGATTCCTGCTTAGGTTCATAAAGAGAGCAGAATGGGACAAAAAATTTGAATGTATCTTCTTTCTAGCCAGAGATATAGTCAAACGTATGCTAAAATGTCTATTTTCACTGTTTAGACGCGAAAACACACTTTCATGTCAAAGCAATGAATTTTTCTCCAAAACTACTGGAGCTGTGATGCTGTTCTTTGGGATTCCTGCTTAGGTTCATGAAGAGAGCAGAATGGGACAAAAAATTTGAATGTATCTTCTTTCTAGCCAGAGATATAGTCAAACGTATGCTAAAATGTCTATTTTCACTGTTTAGACGCGAAAACACACTTTCATGTCAAAGCAATGAATTTTTCTCCAAAACTACCAGAGCTGTGATGCTGTTCTTTGGGATTCCTGCTTAGGTTCATGAAGAAAGCAGAATGGGACAAAAAATTTGAATGTATCTTCTTTCTAGCCAGAGATATAGTCAAACGTATGCTAAAATGTCTATTTTCACTGTTTAGACGCGAAAACACACTTTCATGTCAAAGCAATGAATTTTTCTCCAAAACTACTGGAGCTGTGATGCTGTTCTTTGGGATTCCTGCTTAGGTTCATAAAGAGAGCAGAATGGGACAAAAAATTTGAATGTATCTTCTTTCTAGCCAGAGATATAGTCAAACGTATGCTAAAATGTCTATTTTCACTGTTTAGACGCGAAAACACACTTTCATGTCAAAGCAATGAATTTTTCTCCAAAACTACTGGAGCTGTGATGCTGTTCTTTGGGATTCCTGCTTAGGTTCATGAAGAGAGCAGAATGGGACAAAAAATTTGAATGTATCTTCTTTTAGCCAGAGATATAGTCAAACTTTATGAAAAAATGTTTTTTCCTGTTTAGACGCAAAAAACACATTTCATGTCAAAAAAAAATGAATTTTTTCCATATCAAATTATGTTTATTGAATAATATAAAATGGGAGGGGAAAAGGGATAGGGAGGGGAAGGATACAAAAATTGAAAAGGGTTTGTGGGGGGGGATAGGATAGGGATGGGGAACTATAGGAAATAATGTAGAAAAAAAAATTTGTTTAACAAAATGTAGGGAACGGGAAAAATCATTTTGGGGGTTTAACAGTAAGATAAACAGGCAGATTAAATATCAATCAGACAAACTATATACAAAACAAGAAAAATTTGAATGATTTTATAACCCAATGGAAATAAAGGTGATTATAAAAAAAGAAAAAGTCGAATTAGATGAAAATAAAAAAAAGTTTTTTAAGATTTTAGCTCATGGAGGTTTGAGAGGTAAAGGAATCAGTTCCTGTTATAGGAATGAAAAACTAGTTGGGGAAAATTTTAGAGTAAAAGGGGACAATAAAGTTTAACCCAAGACCCCCACGGAGAAAAATTTTTGAAGGGTTTGGTTTTATAGCAAAGGAAACTCGTGGGAGCATGGCCCGGGATTTTTTCTATTAGTTCATGAGGTGAGGGGGGTTCTTGTTTCTTCCCTAGCTGCCAGGAGAGTCTTGGGGGTCAGGTTTATATGTGATATTATTGGTCTGGAAGAGGGGGAAAAATTTCAATCCCAAATTTTGTAGAATAGTAGTTGCGGAGTGAGAGTAAGATGTTTTCCCCTTGTGCAGTCCTAACCAATGTACGATTTCCTTCCCAAAATTTGGGATTCTGGGGAAAAAGCCCGGGGGTGTGGAGAGAGAGCCCTTTGACCACATTCTCTCCAGCAAAGGGGGATTGTTCAGGATAGAAAAGTTAACGCTCCGGGGTATAGTACCCCCTGAAACAGATTTAAAGTGGCTCTCGTGAAGGGGGGGACTTTGGAGGAAAAAACGCGTTTTTTAAAGTTTTAGGAAATTGTCCAAAATAAATTTTAAATTGAGTTCTTTTTCCCCAAGCCTGAAGAATGGGAGTAGGGAAGCTCCAACTCATTATTGAAATCGGTAAAGGCGATTCGTGTCCAGATGGATTCTTTTTGGAAAAAACCTTATAAGTTCGTAATAAGGGGGGATTTTAAAGTCAGGTTGTGAGTAGTAAAATGGAGTTCATGCCCTCCAATGCGTTCTATCGTCTCTATTCAGAGGGAATTCCGTTTCATATGGGAAGGGTTTTAGGTGGCCTTTTGGAGCAGAAAAAAGTATATGGCATTTTTTTTAATTTTCCAAGTGTTTTAAATCCAGCGTTGGCATTAAGGTTTCCAGAGACCAAAAAGGGTATTTTTAAGTAGATATTGGAGAGTGGATGCTGGCTTTTAGTTGGGGTTTTCCCATGCCTGAAGGGTAGCCTTGATAATGGGTTGTGGGGGAAACTTTATATGAGGGTTAGTCAGATATGCTATTGGGGAGAGATTTCAAGGTTTTTGTTGTAAAGGAAACCTTCAATGGAAAACCTGGCATGTCGATGAGTTAAAGGGGAACCTGTCTGGGTTTGTTTCATAGAGTTGTAAATAAAAATTAAAAGAGTTTGGGAAAACCTGACCTGAGAAAGTTTGTGCTTGTAGTGAGGTTTAGAAGCCACTCTTGAGTTTTTCCCCTAGCCAGATAAAGTGCAAGTTGGATTGTAGTTTCGAAAACCCTCTTCTGGGAAAGAAAAACGGGTTGATCGTTATGTAAGGAATTTAGGGAAGAGAAGCATTTTGTAAAATTCGATTTGCTAGCCAAAAAAATTAATTTGGGAGGGCTTGGAATTCAAGGGACAGAGATTTATTAACGATTCAAGTTTGAGTAAAAAAATATCCCTTTTGGGGTTTTGTTGGGTTATGCCCAGATAAGAAATGCTTTTCTTTCAAGAGTAGTAATTGTTCTTTGAGGTATTTTAGCAAAAGTTACTCAATGTTAAAAACCAAAAACCCGGGATTTGGACATATTGATTTTGTAGTATGAAATTTGGGAAAATTTTTTGAGTTCGATGGCTGGTGTTAAGGATTTAAGAGGGGGTTGGTGAGATATTAATATGTCGCGGCAAATAAAGAAATCTTGTGTTGGTATTTTTTAAAACCCGGAATCCCCTTGATGTTTCCCTTTGTTTTGATATTTTCGGCTAGGGTTCTATAAAGAGCGCAAATAAAGTGGGGAAAGGGGGCATCCCGTCTTGTGCCTTTTGGGGGGAAAAAAACTTTTGGGGACAAAGAGGTGTTGGAAATCCCCGGCAGAGGAGATTTTTTTAGATTCAATCATTTAAGAAAATTGCCCTAAGACCCAAAATTTTTTAAGAGTTGTAATAAGAATTTCCAGTTGACCCATAAAACCTTCTCGGCATCTGTGCCAAAGAAGGCTGATGGTAATTTGGTCTGTTCGATGGTGGATATCAAGTCTAGGGCTCGTTTGTGGAATCGTGGGGGTGCGTGATGGTTGAAGCCCGTTTATCTGGGTGAAACAACTTTTTGATGTATTTGTCTCTATTAGCGACTAGCTTGGCAAGGATTTTTGTGTCGGTATTCAATAAGAAAAAGGTCGATAATTTTTGACATCTGAAAGGGGCCCCTTTTTCCTTGTAAATTACGTAATAGTGCTTCCAAAATATCTTTGGGAGAAAAACCCTTGAGAGGCGACGTGATTGGCCAAAATTTTGGGAAGATATGGGGGGCCGAATCTGTTTAAATTCTTTGTATTCTCGGTTTGGAAGCCATCAGGGCCCGGGAGCTTTCCCGAGTTTGGACTTTTCTATGACCTCGAGACCCAGGATAGTGTAAGGGAGTTTAGGTCGGCTAGTTCGAGGGTTAATGAAGGTAAGTCTTTAATTTTAAAATAGAGATGATTTTTTCCCAAAATTTGGGGTGTGAAAGGGGAGTGGTCTTTCAAGTTGATAGGGAGGAGTAAAAGATGAAAATTCTAAAGCGATATCAGCTGGGTGGTGATGAGCTTTGTTGTGTTTACCCTTGATTCCCTTTATCCTTGCAGTGTTTTTTGGAGTTTAAAACTTTTGACCAGAAGTTTAGGGATCTTCGTCTGATGATAGTGTGTTTTTTGATTTTTTGTTTATTTTATGTATTCGGGGGGTGAGAATTGTTTTAACTCTAGACGAATTTAAAACCTTCCAGAGTTTGGGGTTTTTAGATGTTTGGTGGAGAGTTTAGGTCTCGGATTTGAGATAGGTATTCTTGAGTCTTAGTTGGTTTTTTTTATTCAATTGGGATTTAGTTGAATAAATTTCCCTCTAACAACAGTTAAATGTGCCCCGAAAAATTCAGTTTTAAGTTCCTTGAAGTATTTTTTGGGGAAGAAATTGATAATGGTTTTTAAATTTTTTTTTTATATTTTGGGGTGGGAGTAAAAAAAACTGTTTTCCTCCAGAGTTTAGGTGATGTGCTTTAGGGCCAATCCGAAAATCAAAATTGATATGGGAGCATGGTTGCCAGGTTTGGTTCCTATTAAACCTTAGTGATTTTTGGAAGGGAGAAAATGCCCCCCAAGACCAGGTCGATCCTAGAATAAGAGTTTGTATCTTAGAGTAGTAGGAATTTCAATGGGGGGGGAATTTAGACAGCGAAAAAGCGTCTAGAGGTCGTTTCTGTGAAAACCAGGGGTCTAGTGACTATTTTTTTGTTCCTTTCTTTATTTAAAGAGTGGGTTTAAAGCTTTTGGGAAAACCCGTGTTAAAATCCCCAAAATAAAAAAAGGGTTTCCCCCTGTGCTTTATCTTTAATTTAAACCCTTTGATCTTGTTTAGGTTTTTTTTCTGCGCTTTATTGGGGGCGTTATACAGATGAGGGTTAAAGAGGTGATTATTCAATTTGGGTAAGTACTAAATATTCCCCCCAGGGTCTTCCAATTTGTCAATTTTTTAAAAGTAAAGTTGTCACTAATCATGATAGCCCTCCGTTTTTTTTTTTGGTTACTAGCAAGAAACATTATGATAATTTTTAAGTTGGTGTATGAGGTTGGGCGAGGAGAATTTGGTTTCCCCGGGGGCCTATGATGTCGGGTTTAATTTCTTTTATTGTTTTTCCCTAGAAAAATCTCGAGTGGGGAATTTAGTCCATTAAATTTTGTGATAAAAAAGCGTAAAGCATGTTTGTTTGTAAAAAGGTGGTTTTACAAAACTCTAAAAGCTAATGTGGAGACAGTTAATTTAAATTCTGCAGTGAATGAAAGTATTTTTTATGAGAGTGAGTGTGGGAGTAATTAAATTTTTAGATGTCACTCCAAAAAATCAGGGAGGGGATCAGAAGATCACGTTGAGTTCTCCTTCTGTGGCTAGTTTATTGGCTTACGCCCCCGCCATGGTAGGGAAAAGGTCTTTTTTAAAAAGTAATTTAACCCCCAAATCTTTGAGTATATCTGAACCTCTTGAGCTTCGGGTTTTGGGCATGAAATTTTCCCTTATAGTGAAGTAGGACTTTTGTGGGGTTAAAAAAACCCCTTTGTAAGGAATTTTTTTCTTGTAGGTGCTTAGTAAGTGGGTGAAATTCCCTTCCCTTTTTGTGACTGGTTTTTTAGAGAATTGCATATATCTTATATGTTGGTATGGAGACGGAAAATGTTTTTTCTCCCTTTTTAAATTCCTACTTGGTCTCTAAAAATGTAGGGGGAAAGGAATTTTTCCATACGTCTCTAGGGATTTTCCCTGCCCAGTGATCTTGGTTTCCTGAGACGGTAGATGGAGTCTATGTAAAGTTAAGCTTGGGATTAAGGGGAAAAATTGTTTTGAAAAAGTTTAATATGGGTTTTTGCTGGTTAAAAAGGAGATTGATTTTTCAATGCCCCGGAATTTTAAATTGAGTCGTCTATCTTTGTTTATCTAAATTCCCGTGAGTTTTGTTTTGGAGAAATTTTGCATTTTCCTTAATGAAGGTGGTTTTTAGTAGGGTCTGTATTTGGGACTAAAAACCGTAATATTTGACCATTTTTTTTCTTTTGAGTTACCTTATCAACTTCTTTCATAAGGTCAAATTTGGAAACCCGTTTTTGTTGAAAGATCGTTTTTTCTGTCTATGGAAAAAAAATATCTTTAAAGAAATCTTTTTAATTGGGCCCGTCCAGTCTATCCC
>JARQOC010001697.1:0-36351 GCA_033576535.1 Allobates femoralis
TTGATATGTGGGATGGGCACGTACGCACGAAGCGATACCACCACCTACCCGCTCCTACCGATGCTGGGCAGGACCTCAGGGATATCAGGCTGCCTGGCCATTTTTTAACAGCGTGTCAATACAAATCATAGGCCTGTGAGCGCACGGGTTTGCCTTCCTCGTAGCCCTTGGCTCACCCTTTGGCCACACATATGTAATGACCTCCTGTACGGGCCAATATCCCCCCTTTTCATGGCTGCCATATGTTCCTAGGGCATCCTCAGTACACCGATCAGATCAAAGTATTCCTCTTTGCGATCACCAGTGACACATATGGCTCTCAGCACCTCGTGCCCACTGGGCGAACCGGCGAGATCTCTCCCCATCAGCCACCCGCTCAAACACGCACGGACAGGAAATTCCTCCACATCATCCCCCGGTCATCTTTTGCAGAGCTTTCTTACCGCATTTCACGGACACTGCCGTCTACACCAGTCCGTTGGTCTGTTCCCCTACGGTCCTGGCACGACAGCCCCTCGGTCAACAGGGCACATCTTGTTCCTGTGTTCTTTGTTCCCAGCTGCTGCAGTGCTTGGGAACTGCTAGCTGCTGAGCCTGACCATGTGTTGAAGTGTACCTCCTCCATGCTGTAGGTGGCTTGTACTGGAATTTAGCCGCTTGGATCCTTGGACATAGCGCTGCCAGGGCACTCAACCAACACCCGCAAGAGACTGGCATCTATAATAACTGCTAGCTCCCTTCTCAATTAGCTGCGCGCTCAATTAGGCCTCATGAAACAGTCACTTTCACCAGCGTTCCGGAAGGAAAAGGCACATAGCGCGGCTTCTACCAGGAAGAATCTGACACTACTCGGCCGGCAATCTCGGCCAGCATTCTCCCACCATATGTAGATAGCGCGGACTAACCGGCGAAGACAAGGATCCGAGCACCTCTAGGTCACTGCACACAGGGTTTTTATTCCACCAACAAGAAGAGACAAAAAAACAATAGTCCATAAAGAGTCATTCCTCCCCTTCCTTCATGGGCCCGGCTTCCTCGCAGCTTTCCAGCAACCTCACACAGACAGTCAGGTTCAAACAGTACACTCTCACACTGCCGCGACTGCAGTCGCCGTCATCCAAGACTCTCATACCCATCTCATGGCCTGCTCTCTTTGCAGGCTTGTGGAAGACGCTCTCCGCTCACATATGTTTGCAATCCATGAGTTTTGTAAACACCTGCCTTCATCACAAACCTCAGCTTCAGCAGCAGCAGTTAACCCCGGTGTGCTGCTATCAAGGCCAACTCACTTACCCCTGTCATGCTGCAGGTTTTAGCAGATCCCACATTACCTGCCGGTCACGTGAGTCATAAGCAGCCACGTGCAATAGCGCTGGGCATGTCTCACAGTATATCATATATATTATAATTTTATATTATATATAGTAAACTATTACGGTGTTTACGTGGCTGTAAGGTATAATACATATATGCGTTATAGTGATGTGTGTACAATATAGCCTTCCGATGTAAACATGCACAGTGTTATATGGTAATATAATATAGCTGCAGTGGTTTTACATAAGAACAGCTGCAGTTCTACATACTGTATATCTCAGTTGTGTATGTATCTATACCCTCCTTTGGTAAACACTTGCACAGTTATATATATGTCTATATATATAATATTATATATACACCTGCCGCCTCCCATGTATATACAACTAGTATTACGTGTGTGTGTATGTATTACTAGGTAATATATATGCACACACTGAAGCCTCCCATGTGCACACCACAGTCTCCAGTATATACACTACAGTTTTATCTATGTACAACTATTTGCAGGCATCTCATCCCGTCCTTCGTATAGAAGACACTCTCTTATTGTAACAGCAGTCCTCTTAAGTGCGCATCATACCGCTCGTCCTACCTATTTGCAGTTTCTTGCAGCTAGTCTCAAGCTCTATTTCTACATCTTCTGCAGCCCCCCTGTGATTACTTGCGGTCTGCCTGCTTCTTGCACTGGTGCAGCTGTGAGCGGCAGGTGCACTTTACAGGCAGTTGCTAGGCAAGCACGGAGCACAGAGATAGGCGCATTAGCCCGTAGTGCTATCACAGTCACGTTTTGCATACCGCCGATTACCTCTAATGGCGAGCGCAGGAGCCGCGAACCCAAAATCCACGTGAGCAAGTGTGAATGGCCTGACTCACACCAGCATTTGCTTCTCCTCAGGGAAGCACCAAAAACTCTTCATTACGTGTTTCCGGTGCTTCCAAGGATACAGATGCTGTGACCATCGGCCAATCACACCTCGCTTCGTGATGCGTTTCTCCTGTTGCACGCCATAAAGGTAATGGCAGCACGTCGCAAACTGAGCCTGCAAGGGCTCAGTATCTCTCACCTCTGCGCTTGCCTGCTCAAGCTGTGTATAGCACTCTGCGCTCCAGCCTGCACATTGCGAGCAGGCACACGCACCAAATCCACAGGGGCGCAGGATGGTAAAATGGACCTTTTCTCAAGTTGTTCTCCCTATGTGAAGTATTCAGTTCGTAATATAAGCATTTGTTGCGGTGTTTATAGTAGTATATAATGTAGACAGTGTCAGACCATTGTCTATCATACAGCCTGCAGCTGTCTCTATTAGTGTACACCAGCTGAGCAGTTTTAGTATATTTGTGTATTCTCTATTGTGTGTAATAGCATAATCAGTCTCTTTTGTATTCTCTATTGGTACAACGCAGTAAGCATCCTCTATTTTGTGGTTCTCTATTGTGTTGTACAGCCAGCATCCAACCCTATATTGTATATTCTCTTATTTGTATAAATGCCAGCCGGTTCCGTGTACATTGTTGTTTATGTCCGCAGCCATTTCGTTTGGTCATACGCTGGCTGCAGCCGCCCCTCTATGGAGTATACAGCGCTGAGCAGCAGTCTGTATTACGTGTATTCTCTCTATTAGAGTTCTTTACCTCAAAAGCAGAATCAAAGCATGTGTATGAGTATAACTCTATAGGTATACTAGATATTATTATCTATTGTAATTGTTTATGTGGAGGCCAGCTGGTGTGTGAGACTGGGGTGTGGAACTGGCGGATTCTGGGACCAAACTTTTTCACAGTTAGTGGGTCCAAAAATTCCCCTATATGCACTCCTGCCATTCTAAACTTGTTGTGCAATGTTCTCCGGAGTAAGCCACGATACCTTCACATGTGATGAAAACTGTTTGGCACATGCAAGGCCTCAGAAAGAAGGAACATTCTTCACAATCAAAAATTTGACTTTAGAATCATTAGCGGACACCATGTTGCATTTTGAAATTAGTGGAAATCCTTCAAATGACCCCATTTTGAAACTCAACCCTTCAAGAACTTAATCTGAGATTGTGGGGTGCACTCTTAAAATCCCTAGTGCCTCACAAAATTTTAGAATAATGTGGTGGAAAAACTACTGTTGTTAGATCATGGCAAGGGCTTGAAGTGCGAAGGAGCGTTTTATTTGACTATTCAAATGGAAAATGGTGTATCATTTATCAGTATGCCATGTTAGTGTTTGAGAGATAGCCCCTTATGTGCTTAAGGTAATGAACATCACCCCAAATAGTGACCCCATTTTATAACTAGACCCCTCAAGAATTTATCTGGCGATGTGTGTAAGCATTTTGACCCACAAGGCTTCACACAGTTTGAAACAAATTGTTATTTGGATTCAATAATAGTAAAATTTTCACGAAGTAACAGGAAAAATGGAGCCCAAAATTTTGTTATGAGACCAATTTTATTCTGAGTATGCTGATCTAGCATGGATAATAACTAAAATGAATAATAGAGGTTATGAAATCATGGACTAGACTTAACAAAAATATAAAACATTACACAGTATTTAATATCAGCTGCAAAACCAATACTATATTAAATAGTGAAGAACAGATCTCTTCTTTTTCCCATTAACCCAACAAGAACATACATTTCTTAAACATCTTTTTGGTTTTGCCTAAGTGCTGTACAGTCCCACACGTACCCGACATGTGTACAAGTACCCCGCCTTAAAAACGCTCTACATCATAATCTCGTTATAACAATTAAGCTTATTCATACGACAACCGAATCACAACGTTCAAGATAGCAAATATCAAAACAAAGACTGTATTAGTTTGAATAATTAGTTAAAACCTTAGAAATATGACAACACTAATTAAGTATCCTAATAAGCATACCATGAATGTTACATAATTACAGGAAATAAAGTACATATACATATAACCAACCCGAGGAACATGATAATACGTAAATAAAACACATTGTGGTCTGCCCATAGTACACAAGTAATGTCTGCACACCGAGACAATCGCTTAAATAGTCAAATCCACACAGTCCCTGTTTATTATAGGATTCACCTCGTGGGATCTGCAGGTATCAGGCAGGAAATTACCACTGAATAACCTTGACTGTCCAACTAGATCTAATAGATCACCAGCTGACCCTCATAATTGGTTTAACTAATCATTTAACCTGCAGTGATCTGACCTGTCTTAATCCTCTCCTATGTGATGACTGTCTGCAGAGGCTGAGTATCCTAAACTCTCTCTTGTGAATACTGTCCTGCTGAGCTGTTGGTACTAATCCATCCTGCATGATACTGTCTGCTGAGCTGTGTATCTAATCCATATCCTGCATGATACTGACTGTCTGCTGAGTCTGTGTATCTAATCCTATCCTGTGTGATACTGTCTGCTTGAGCCGTGTATTTAATCCTATCCTAGTGTGATACTTGCCTGCTGAGCTGTGTAATCTAATACCTCTCCGTGTGTGATACTGTCTGCTGAGTCTGTGTATCTAATCCTCTCCTGTGTGATACTGTCTGCTGAGCTGTGTATTCCTAATCCCTCCTGTGTGATACTGTCCTGCTGAGGTCTGACAGTATCTGAACCAACTCACTGTGTTGATACTGTCTGCCTAGGACTGTGTATCTAATCCTTACCTGTGTGTAACTGCCCTTCTTAGATTGTACTCTAATCCTATCCTGTGTGATAATACTGTCTTCTGAGCTGGTATCTAATCCTAATATCCTTGGTGATAGCTGCTGCTGAGCTGTGTAATCGAAATCCTATCCTGTGTGATACTGTCTGACTGTGTGAGTGGGGGTTCTTGTACAGGTAGGGTGGGGGCACTTTCGTAATCCGAGGGACAAGAGATGGGCGCGAGTGTCATGAGTACATCACACTGTCTCTCGTGGCTCTGTATAGGGACTTGGCTCTTCTGGGAGGGCGGAGACATACTTAGCTTCTCTTCTGGTCAGGGATGAACGGTGTACATGTATATCTAACACTGAGTCAGAGGCCTTAGAGGGGGGCTCTGGGTGTATAGGTGGTACGGAGGCTAGAGGAGCGCGTACACACAAGTCAATTGATACACGAGTGAGACTGGGCACAGCACACACTAGCGCTATGGAGGCAGTGTCCACAATAGGTGAAGACATCGAGTCTACACACTCCTGTCTCTCATTAGACACTACACGATCTATAGGGCTCTTGCTTGGAGGATCGGATGGCTGTGCATCGAGGATGATATTAGCTAGTGCTCTACATCTAATCTCTGATTGCTAGTGAGATAGCCTTTAGAGTACTATGGCTAGACGTGGGGGAGGGGGTCGAGTGTGGGGTCAGAGAGGGCCAATACGGCTATGACGGCGGGAGTAGGTGATTCTATCTAATGAACTCTATATAGCGTTGCGTTTAGGTGCTGTGATGGTATTATAGTATCTGGGTACACGGCGTGACGCTCACAGTAGCCAGTATATGTACATAGTGTGCACATCAAGCTGTATCATAGCGAGGTCGACCGTGCATCTTTGGTGAAATACCAATGCACAGGGTGAGAGCGAACGTTTGAGAGGTGGACTTATCAGACCTATGCAACATCTAGTGGGGGGGAAGGATAGCGATATCAGCTTTAGTGTCGTGTGGTAGAGTGATAGTGGGAGCTAACGGCTGCGTAGTCGGCGACAATGTGTGACATAGAAAACACTTTTACTGTGAGTTCGAGGCATGCGTCGGACCTAGGTTGACGGGGACCCGGGGTTAGCATCGCATGAGTACGGCTAGGGTAGTCAGATAGGAGAGTACGCATGTCTGCGTGGTAGGGTGCGAGGTAGGATATATGTTATAGTCACTCAAAATGGGTCGCAACTCACTGGGGACGTCATTGTAGGGGTGTATGTGTTCTAGCGAAACTGTGTCTAGCGTGGAGGGATGGGCCTCAGTTGGCTATATGCAAGATAGCCTGATCCGGGCGAGACATATTTGTAGTGTTGTGACACACGGGTCGTATGTGGCTCTGCCTATGGCTGACAGGTATCTATAGTACTCATGAGGTCCTCTGACCAGTTATGATTTGTATACTAGTAGCGGTACTGAGCTTAGGAGTGAGGTGGGGGGGGGAGGGACACAAGATGATTAGGAAGCACTCTATATCCCTATTCTGTGACGACATGCGGGGGTAGGGGTTGTGGATTCTTCTATAGAGAACTTGACTGTGGGGGAGGGGGGGGGGAGGGGGTGAATGTCTAGCTGAGTGGTTACATATCGTGAAACTGCATATATATGGGTAACATGAGTCTATTCTGCTAGTAATAGTATCTACATGGTCAGACAGTGGGACACACCGTTGTTAGCGGACACTCTGACTCTCGCTCACTACATGGTATTACATCTTCTGACCACAATGCGAGGGTATGTTATAAAAGTTTGTATGTGTGGTATGTAGGTGGACTCACAAGTGATAGGAACAGTGTACCAGAGCGTTGTACTCTCGAACTACAGAGTGAAGGGAGTACAAAACTTCCTACTGAATATACAATGGGGGCGGCATAACTCGTAGGGAGGGGAAGGGGGGCCGGGGGAATGGATGGATAAATGTCACTCCAGAGTATAGATAAGTGAAGACCGGACATGGGAGGTGGCGCCCAACACAACAATAGCCGCAGTGCGAGACGCGTCAGAGACGGAGGGAGAGATCAGCAACTATGGAGGTTACGAGCACTACTAACTTATGGGAGTTGTGTCGTGGTGTGTGTGCCGCGAGAGATTACTAGAGAGAGCTTTGTACAATGGCATCGGGGCGACTCTATGAGTAGGAGACTATGCGGGGAGTGCGGACGGTACAAGCTTACTAGTCATGTGACGATGTATTGATCTCTTGTGATAACTTACAAGCACACAGGACCGGATGGGCGCGTGTGGACGCGTGCGCTATGGTGGTCGCCTGAGAACTATGCCTTTAGAACCAAGCACAAGACAGAGGCGGAGGAGGTGATCAGATACACATTGAGCGTGACAGGTCTTCGTATTGATCTCTCATGTGGGGGGTGTGACAGAGTCCGCCGACGAGGATCATGTGTGAGTGATCGGCTATCCTCTAACAACTACTGAGTATAGAGAGGAGTCTAGCGAGGGGTGGGGGTCTAACAGGAGTTGAGTGAGCATGTATGCCGGTGAGTCGCGGCGCGGGCGAGGGAAGATATGGTATATGTATGTCTCTAGGTGTATATTCTCGGGTATGATAGTCTCAACATTTATCACGTAGGAACAACTATATTATTTTCAAGGAAAGACACAGCGAACACACACATATCATCTTTCACACTAAGTACAAACTCGGTTGCTTTTATCTGCCGCAGGTGTGATGATTAGCCACTTGTGAAGTTCTTGATATGAGTGAGAAGATGGGTAGTATTGGGACTTGGAATCTCTGGAGTGATCTTTGGGTGACGTTGAGATTTTCGACAGCGAAGGAGGATATAGACTCTTGCTAGATAGCCCTGACATGACATATGTATTGGAGACAGGGGTGATATGATGTAGGGAAGGATCACATCGCGGGGAATAGGGACGGACAGGGTATGGGCGAGATGCCACGCTGGTGATCAACCCTCAGACAATGTTACATGGTGTGGATGTTTGTACACGGGTGTGGACGCGAGGTACACTTAGTGGGGTTGGTACAACTTAGCGGATCGGTGCACACTCTGAATGCGGAAGAGGCCGCCTTGCGGACATGGTTTGAGTGACGGAGTGCACTGGTTCTCATAGTATCAAGTGAGTTACTCGGAGACTCAGCAGATGGAAGAGACGGTCTCGAATGTCTGAGACATCGAGGAGGGCGGCGTATGGGTAATTATGGTGCACCCTGAAGTGAGTTAGAGGTAGTTGTGGCGATTTTATAAGATTAGGTGATTGGATAAGCGAGTGAACAGCTGTGGGTGTGTGGTTGCTAGAGACAATCAGCGTGGCAACACTCTCGTGGTGAGAGTGGCGGCGGTATCTAGATATATGATCTGATAGATGTATAGGTTCGATGTCACACAAGCGGAAGTGGTGTGGAGGGGAGTGCAACCAGAGGCTGGGTGGGGATCTACGCACAAGATGCCAGGAATGCTACATGTGTGGTCATGAGTTGGAGGTTGTGTAGTAGGTGTGAGGTGTGTAGCGTACAGACACAGCAGATCAGGAGGGATGACGTAGGCGATTTTTACAGCCGAACATTGTGACATGTTATTGGCTCTGAGGAATGGGATATGATAGTTGGTGAGACAATGGTGGATAGGATAGGGCGGGAGTGTTGGAGGGGTATACACTGGAGGGCGTGATAGGCGTAGACTGGTTTAACAGGTGACGAGTGCACTGACTACTCTGACACACCTCGTCTTATATATGAATTTAGTGAGTTTAGATGAGTTGGGGTGGTTTATATAGTAGCATAGTAGACAGGTAGTGAGGCGTTTACTGGCAGTGGGTGTATCTCATGCCTGATTAGTGTTTCTCTGCTCCATTACTGGAGAGTGGGTGGAGAATAGTTTTAGAACATGCAGGTGTATGGTCAACGGGTACGAGAACACACACACATCTGGGAGGGACGTGTGCGATGGTCTTGGTATTAGAGTAGGATCGTGAGTGAGAGCGTCAGACCGATGGGAAGATGATCAACAGGGGTGGAAGCACCGTACATGATGGAATATGGTATCTAGTCCGGTATGTGTATTATGGGGATGATTCTGGGGAGGATCAGACTATCGGCAGTATATGCGAATGGGAACAGCAGTTCGGAGACAACCACGTAGTATTTCTCCAACGCATGATAGGGTATATCTGGGGTGGTGGACTCAGGGTGATATAAGTCAGGGTTAGAGAGTGGATGGTTACGGCGGCGGACACAGGATATGGTTGCAGATGCACATAGGTGTCGTTGTTGTATGCAGTCGCGTGCATAGTATGAACTATCAGTCTCTCGCGGTGAGTAGGGGTCAAGAGATAATGTTGATGTTGTATAGAGTTCACACGTTTATAGTACGGTGTGTCTACGGGGCGATGACCAGGCCGATGAGGAGATTCCGCTTTGATCATGAGAGTTCACAGTATGGTAGATGTGTATGGAGCACACATGAGACTTGCGGGCCTGTAGTGAGATACTCGAGGGACACAGGTATCGACTGTGGATTTCGTTCCTGCTAGCAGTGGAGTGATTGGCCACGTAGAGGGTAGAGGTTAGTGGTGGGGTGAAGTTACAGATGGAGATGGTAGCGGAGGGTGTAACCACAGTACGGTGTATATGAGCAATTCGGTGCGTATAGTCACTCTTGGGATGTATTTCATCTCTATTAGCAGCGTGTTGAGAGATATATGTGAGATATACAGAGTGATGGTAGTATGTGTTACACGGTCTAAGTAGCGCAAATGAGGGACACTATAGGGCTGAGAGAGCACTCCGAAACACTGTGGTGTAGGAAAGACGTATCTCGCATGTAAAATTGGGACACGATGTAGGTGGAGTTATGAGTATATGTATAGGGACATACGGTCGGACACGAGAGGGATTGTGGCAATGCAGGTCAGAATGCTACATCTCTCTTGGGGGGGTGTAGTTTGGCTGGTGGTATGTCTCTCCTATGATAGTTATTATAGCGATATCTAGTGTGAAGGATATATTTTGGATCTATTTGTTATATCTTCTATACAATGCTGGGCAGCGATCACCTGTGATTATCTATAGTCTGGATCTTATATTGTGTGTCGAGTGGATGTGTTAGAGATTAGGGGTGATGTGACACACACAGAGTGATAGGTATGCAGGGGCGTGGGGTTATCACCTTAGGGACTTATCGCCGATGAGGGATATTGAGTATAGTGTACATATGTACTGAGGGTAGAGGTACTAACAGCAGGTATTCAGGATCTACAGAGGTGCAGGATCGGATCACCTGTGAGATTATCGACTGGCAGTGATTTATGTAGGTGGTAGGGTGAAGAGTGGGAGTTGTGGCAAGTGACTACAGAACATTTTTTGCGGGGGAGTGGACACAATTGGGGTATGGTTCTTACATTGCGGTGAATCTGCCGATGTGTCGATCTCCTACTGAGTTATATGATATAGATTGGTGCGATGGAGGGAGGGATAGGGCGGGGAATATTTATGGGGAGTAATACACACACTCAAGGAGTGTGGGGGGGCATGTGGCGGGGCTCAGCGGCGAGCCAGTGTGTGCGCATGGAGTCGATTCACTGCGATGTTGTAGGTGGATAGTGTCTATAGCGAGATTGGTTGGACTATGAATGTGAGGTGTGATCACATCAGGGTGTGGGTGGTGTCGACAGGCTAATCTTCATGAGACTTGCTAGTGTAGGGTGTACTCACTACATGGTCGCGTAACGACAATGAGTATGGAAACTCGACATCAGATCTGGGAATACATACAGAGAAGCTAGAACAAAAGACGACATATGCCAACTATGTAAATGATATCTACGTCTCTGAGGGGTCTAGATGTCAGCCGTGGAACAGTGTGTGCAAGTTAGATGTGGTAGAACACAGGACGTGACTGCAGGGAGGGGGGGTTCGTGATTTCATGATAGGCATGCGTGACCTATATATGCACACTGTGTAGTGCCTCTTGGATGTGTGTGTGTTGTGATGTGAGATTATGTTTGGGAGTATATGCGTAAAAAGTGGTAGAGGGCGAAGGCAAGACGGGGGCAGCACGGAACAGCGCAAACAGTGACACATCGCACTTACACGTGGTTTGTGTGTTCATACTAGGTATGTTGTGTACGTGACAGGAGGGGGGCAAAGCGGTGTGTGGGCAGATGCTGGTAGAGCAGTCTTCGAATTTGGGCAAAAGAGGAGAAAACCACCCTCACAGGGTGGGTTCTTGGACAGAAGTTGTGTGTAGTGGTACATGAACAGAGATGGTGGGCACACAGTACAGCGAGGGCACACGTGGGGAGGTTCCTCGAGACTCACTGGGGTAGATAAGCGTGTAGGTGTGAGCTATAATGTGTAGGGAACTGACAATCGGAGAGACAGACTGAGGGGATTCGAATGGCTGGGCACAAGATCGCGGGTATATGGTCTATGGGTGAGCTTGAGCTCCCACCAGGTGTGATGATCATCGAGAGTTATGGGACTGAGGGTTGAGAGGGTTAGCAGGGGGGGACTGTGTACAACCTGGGGACACACGACAGCAGCGTGTCTATTCGACTATCTATATCTTATCTGGGGGTGTGCTCATGACGGTTGTTTATATGTGTGATGTATGGGAATGGGAGTGGACTATTGTGGATCTACGGGGATAGCTACGGACGGTGAAGTGGTCGGAGGATGCGACGTTCACGCGTATGTGCGAGATGCCACTGAGTTGTGTGATCATGCAGGAGAGTGTATATATATTTATTAGGCTGGTCAGGGAGCGTACTGAACTTATGGGTATTGAGAGCTGGGATGCGTGGTAAGCGAAGCGGCGCGGTAGTGTGCGTATATGGCGCGATCGCGATGCTTGTGTTGGGTATGGAGGATGGTGGTTTTTTTAGAGGATGGGTGAATTGGATGGATGTGTTGTTTTTTTTATTTGTGGGGGGTGGGGGGGTTGTGATGTGGGGGGGGGAGGGGGGGGGGTGGGGTTTTTGGTTTCACTAGGATCAGTAGTGGGGGGGGACTTGTGTCTTTTACTTTTTTACAGTATATAGTATACTGTGGCAGTATGAATCTCTGTGTGATACTGAGTTATGCGAGCTCTATCATTGTTGTAGAAGGATTTCTCTTAGAGTGTTTGAGCTGATAGTAGAAGTGATGTATTCTCTCTAGTAGGTCGACGACTAACAGACGTAGGATGGTGCAAGATGGGGGTGGGAGATAAGATCGACCACTAAGCAGTGAATCACCTGAAGGCATCATTGTATCTGGAAGGTGTAGTGATTATGAGCTCTAGACTGGTGACCAGTTACTCAGTGTGACACTTTGGATGAGGCGGGGGGAGGTATCACTGGTAGCGTCGTTGTGAAGACACCACACACTGACACAAATTATAGTACAGCACTTAGAGTTATGAGGTAGGGGACTATCAAACATACACTGTAGTGGCAGTCGCGGTAGTGGATTCACATCGCGGGGTGCTATGAACATACTCCTGCACTGGGATTGGTCACTATATAAGTTGAATTGGGCAGTTTTGTGTTACGGTGTATAGGTTGTCATCTGAAGGATCATGGTGTGTGTCATGTATTGGAATTGCATACATGTGGATGTACCCTTAGGGGGGTTTTTATGTGTAGCTGATTGAGTATCACGTTTAGGGGTGGTCTAGAGCGGGGGAGGTAGTCTGAGTATGTGTCGATGTGGACAGAGCAACACACGTCCCGATGTAATTGACCCTATGGTTTGTATACTGGTACTTAATTCTGTGGATGGATGGAGTATTAGATGTGTATAGTCAAAATGGTGAGTCGGAGAGGTGGAGCTATGATATCGTGTGGTAGCGACACATAGAGTACTGTTAACCTCTATATCTAGATTGTGTTGTCGTAGAGTATGTTAGGTGGTGGACAGTGTGAGCGTACATTATTGTGACGTGTGTGCTAGGGCTGACGTCAGTGGTGTGGCGGAACCTATGTAGGATTCTCTCAATGTCTGTATGGGTGTACATATGTGTGGAGTTGTTTATGTATATGTCTAGAACAACAGATTGTTGGGTGGCGGAGTAGGACCAGTAGTGGTTATATCACGATGGGTATGGGGTCAACTCCTGAATGGGTGTGTGTGATGACGTATTATCAGTCTCATGTCTATCAGATAGTGGGGTGAGCATGATATGGTATATAGCAGGGGTGGGATATCTACGCTCATATTGATATGAGGTGTTACCGCTTAGTAGGAGTTGTAGGTGTGACACGTTGAGTGATAGATCTCTGAACAATGTATGTTGCAATGTGTTGGATCGGGCACTCTGACATAACCGGGCGTTAGGGGAGGTGACTATTTGTGGAGGAATGTGAGAGAGTTATGGAGTGCCTGAACATGGGGGTATGCACGTAGATATAGAGTGTGCACAGCACCCTGGTACATGTGCCCGTATCAGGTGTAGAGATTATTGTCGTGTCACTATTTTATACTAACACGAAGGTATACACGGATACACGGGTGTGGACGGGCGTAGAGGTACAGGATGTCATCACTCACCGTGGTGGGTGGGGACATCATTCATGCCAGCACACACGTTAGTGCGATAGTTAGGTCAAGTATTACGGAGCGTTGTGTCTACGACGATACAACATTTCGTGGTACAGGGCACATACATGCGGTGTGACAAACTTCTCATCTTAAGTTAAATTAGCGCGCTAATTGTGACAGTGCGATAGATGCATATTCAGGTAGCAAGGATACCTATGGTGATGATGCTCTATATGTTGGCACATCAACATGGCTGTCAGCGCTCTGGGACTCAAGACAAGGTCTAATAAAGGTATACTGGTTGACTGGTGAGTAGAATATAGAGAGAACATCTAATGGGGTGACACTGTGGTAGAGGCGAGGGGTAGATAATGCTCAACACATGGCGTGTATTGATCTTTATATCCTCTTGCGATTGATATATTATCTTTTGTGTGATTGTCAAGGTTATAGTTAGTAGGATGAGGGGTCGCTGAACTGGGTGACGCGAGTGGTGGAGAGAGTGATTAGCTCCAGCTTCTAGATTTATCGCCATCGACAGGGGGTGTTGTGGGTGTGGACACACTAATATATAGATGGAATATTATGACACTCAGGTTTATGGGGGGGGCCATGTGTGGGTGAGTCAACCCTTATGGAGCAACTAAGTCACCTATGTTTAGGGATATTGGGTATCTTGGGGAGATGAGTGGTAAGAGCGTTTCATTATGGGTCATTATACTGTGCTCTGGGGCACGGTAGTGCTGGTGGAATCACACCTGGAGATCAGCCTACTTGATGGTGTGTATTTATTTGGACGATCAGTGCTATACTATAGACTTCGTAGGATGTACACAGGGCGGTCGACGTCAGTCGTGTGCAAGGCAGTCTATACAGATCTGATGAGTCACGCGACTAGGTTATGTTGAGAACATATTGCACTGCTAAGGAGTGAGTGTTATGTGGATGTGACGAGCACAAGATACGTTTGTGTGACTCACACATGTGAGATGATGCAAGTGTACGGACGAAGCGGATACACCTAGATCTTCCGCATGAGGGAAGTTAAGAGGGTGGGGTATTAGTAGTAGGAGGACATGTGGTGGGTGCTTCATACAAGAGTATATGGAGTGTCAGAGAAGGATCTAGCAGTGAACATGTACCACGCATGGGAGGGAGGTGGGACACACAATACACCCTTGTTAAAGCGCGGTGAGTGAGTTGTCTGGAGTATTGTCTGGTAGATATGAGTGTGGACACAACGGACGACATCATGGACGTGGCGAGAGTGGGGGAGCACAGGTCGGGAAGCTTCATACGCTGGAGATTCAGCAGGCAGTGATCGAGGGATTGTTATGGCTTAGTGAGTATGAGTTTATGAGGGTACTACTGATAGACGTGGTGGTGTGCGGCGCGATAGATCTAGATCGACCTATGAGGAGATGCGCCGTCTGTCTGTGTGTATTTGTATATGGTATAATGGATGGTGATCAGATTAGGAGGTGTGTTCTACTTATGCTGATGGTCGAGGTGTGGGGATGACACACACATGTCATTGATCCCTAGAGAAGGGTGTTCTTGACAGAGAGGGATATTTTGTCTATAGACAATGTGGGAGTCTGACTGCTGTTGAGCGGGTTTAGGGTACAAAGTGCAATAGCCAGCCTACGGATAGTGTTGTGTTGGGGGGGGGGGGGGGATGGGGGGGATAGAAAAAGAGTTTGGGGGGAATATTAGGGAGGGTGGGGGGGTTAGTTGGATTGGTGATTAAGTGAGTGTGTGGGGATCTGTTTTATGGGGATAGTATTCCACTAGTAGGGGGGGTCGATTTTTGATAGAAAAATAATGGAGTTTTTAATCTATACATGTGTCTGCTGTAACAGGCGAGGGATGTGGCTAGGAGCTGGTGAACTCTGGCGACAGCAGGACTAGTGGACAGACTGTTCTGCCGCGGGATTATATTTGTTCGAGATGCACTATGTGTGTCGTGTATTCTAGATAGTAGAGTAGCCGTACTAGATACCGCGGGGGTAGTGCAGCTGGGGTGTCGAGCCTTTGTATACAGTTCGGCGCTCTCTTTAAGTGGTTTATATATTAGAGGGATTATAGTGCACAATATATAAATTACATTAGAGAGATAGCTTCATGGTGTACTTTGTTGTGGGGGTGACTACGAGTTGGATATGTATACATCACATACTTCTCTTGAGGTGGATACATAGCGGTCAATTATATGGGATTTGCGAGGGATGCGATGAGTGTGTGTTGTGGCATTTGAGGAGAGTGTAACACATAGGATATTTGTGAGGGTGAATGGGATAGAGTTAGAGCTTTTCAAACACATGGTATAGACAATCCCGACTGCACATATTGTTAGTTGTATTGGGCACAGAACGATATTGTATATAGAGTACACATGTGTTACATCAGGGGGCAGTGATCACCTGGATTCTGGCCTAGAGAGGTATTATGGTGGAGACATGGCGTGATTCTTGAATAACAGTATACATACAAGTAAGACTGCGTGTGAGGCATTGTCGTGTGATAGTGCAATCCGCATATGGATATTTCGGCCGATGGTGACACCGGTGATAGGTGTGGGTGCGCGTGTATAGACATAGTTATTGTACATGCGGGGTGGTGTGATCGAGCGATACACTGTATGTCGGAGTGGTGAGAACATCACACACTACGAGAGGTGAGGTCACTGCGCAAGGAAGGGATTACTAGGGGACATAGGGTTCTGAATAGTTATTGAGGATAGTGACAGACGAGGCACTTGGCAGGGTTGGCTGAGTCAAGATGCCTGGAGTCAGCTGCAAACTGGTGCTTTTCCCGATTGTAGATTATTGGTCACGACACATTAGTGACAAACTCACAGCGGAATTTAGATGTGGAGGATCTTCTATGACACACACTCTCTGTGGGCGAGTGTCGAGAACTGCTGGCTGTTCAGTGTACTATAGGGTGTCATGAGGGGGATGGTGTGGGGGGGTCTGATTAGCAATATCTGCTATAAGCAGTATGGGGACAACAACGCGAGGACAACGTGCACAACATATCTCCGAGATAAATTAAAGGTCATCGCGGTGTTTTGGTATTGGGGGGTTTGTTTGGGGGGGGGAGTGTGTGATGGGGGGTGGGGGGGTGATGATGTGATGTGTAGGAGATGGGTAGTGGGAGTATGTGGCCAGGATATGACACTATTGAGAGGTGATTAACACAGTGAGATGGGAAACGAGAGCATTAGGCACTAGGAATGTTGTGAGATCATACAGAGCAATATAGACGTGAAGTCCGCAAGTGGGGGACTTATCTTAGTGTCTAGAGATCCGACATGGATGTGGGTAGGTACAGATGAGACACTGTGGTGCATTTGAGGTGGTAGTTGAACACAACTGGGAGATTCTCTTGTAGGATATTCTAACATTGATGAGTTGCGGGCGTTGATCATAAGTTGGGTGATAGATGACACATAGAGACTTATAGATGGGGGTGGGCGGCGGAGTGAGAGTGATATTCTACCGAAGTACGATCCCAGAATTGATTTCTGTGAATCTCTGGGAGTGGATTAGGTGGTTGACAATAGTTATGGTGGACTGATATGAGGGTACTTCAGTGTGTGGCGCGTGTGGGTGGCACAAGTGGACACGTGGTAAAAACATTCAACACATGTGTGACAATCACCACACTGATTCGATATAGTATGTGAGAATCACTCTGTCATTTGTATAATGGAGGGGGTGTGGAGTATCCTCAGTATACACGGTTGGGGGCATATGCGTACACATCACAGCGACATTTGTGGTGATGATTTACCTCTGAATGAACATATGTATCTCGTGCACACTATATAGTATGGAGGAGTGGAATATTCAATGACAGAGGTGGGTTCGCGTCTCAGGGTAATCTCATCAAGTGGTGAGAGTTGTCACACACACAGTAAAGTGAAGCGTCTATGAAAGACAGTTATGAGACGATGAGTTCTATATGTATGGAGTTAGCGATGTACAGACGTGAGTAGCGGAGATATGGTGAGGAGCACCGCGTGTGTGAGAGATACACACATATAGGGTTATGGGTGTTTGTGGATATCGGTGGTTGTGGGGTATGGAGGTGATAATATGCAGAGTACACACAAGTGCGGCGTGTGGACTAGAGTGTGATCGACACAACCTATATGTTCGGAGACGGCCACAACAGGATTTGTGGACATTGTGGGTAATAAGAGTGACGGGTACGTGGTATATTAGGGAACACATTACTGGAAGTGGAGTGAGGCCATGCTTTGTGGCCTATTCAAACCTAATAAATTACGCGCGTGACTGTGTAGTTAGATGTTGATCAGTCTCTATAGGAGTGTAGGTGATTGATTACTTGATATACTTATACGCGAGAGGTTGTGTAGTGCTATAGTAGATATGCTAGGCCTATAGGACATCCTGATGAGTCATGTCAGAGAGTTGGATGTTTTGTTGCGGCGGGGGTGAGGTCATCTGAATCACAGGGTCATTATATAGGGATTATTGTGCACTCTGATTGCGCATCTGTTAGAGTTTAATATGTGGTGGTATTTTGGGGGGAATATGTACATGGAGAGAGATACAGACGGGAGCGGAGTCAGTAGTCTAGTACATGTCTTGAGGCGGGGGGGCTCGGGAGCAGAATTCGCGCTTGGAATAGGGTGGGTATTAGGGTAGGCATAGTGTTGATAGAAGTGGTGAAATCAGAGCGATAGATATGGCGGAGAGGAGAGATGTGACATGGGAGGGGGGGGATAAACACAGGGCGGTGTGTAACACACGCGCGTATTTGTAGTTTGCCCTATGTGATATATAGTGGGTAGTGAGATGTTGGAGGGGATATGGTGATGGGCGTATGTGCACACACACTAGGTGATGACATGGAGTGCGAGGGCGCAGACTGCCACATCTATGGGGGATTCCGTTACGGGCTCATGTGCGTTGGTGTGGTAAGTAACTGGTCTCCGTACTAATAGGTGTGTTCTGGCATGGTCGTCGAGTGTGTGGTCGGTCTGTAGGTGAGGTAGCAGTCGAGGATCAGGCGTGCGAGTTGTGATAGAAGAGGGAGCCGCGAGAGTGTAACTTTGATACTGTTGAGTGATAAGAACAGTAAGGTGACACGAGCAATATGGTAGTTGACACACACAAGCGCGTGTGCTGAGCGCGCCTTGCGTGGATGACCTGACCAGTGTGGATTAGAGAGTATATGTGGAGTGTAGTCATTATAGGTTATAGACGGCATGTAGTCCTAGTGCAGTGGGAGTCGAGTTATCTGATGATATCACGCGGGTGTCTGGACATTGGTATCTCTCTGCTGAGGTTGAGGGTGTATTGATTGATTTGTGTGTGTGTTTTATACAGTGAGGTACAAACAGAAGTAATTTGATTGGGCTCAATGGCGTATTGAGAGCTTATTCCGACATGCGGGACTCACACCTTCTAATCTGAAGAGGTATTACGGTGTGTGGGTTCTTGATTTAGTTCGTATAATTTAACTAAGAACGAGGGGTGATACATGGGCTGTGAATCACCAATGGCTTGGGTACGAGCACTCATTATGTGTTTGCAAGGGAGATGAGTGTGTACTACGGTGTGAGATTCTGGGTAGATATCTGGTAGTAGGCATGTTCCTAGACTATCACTCTCGTTTGTGTGGGGGGAGTGGTGTCCCCAACGATGATGTGTGTGAGGGACAACAGGGGGTTAGTGGAGTATGTGATGGGTATAGGGTAAGTATCAGGTGGATGCGGGGTGAGACATAGCATAGATGGGTCGGACCCAAATGTGCAGACAGTGCGCGCGTGAGAGTAAGTGAGGAGGATGGTTAGTATGTGGTGTGCGAGAACTATGTGAGTTGTGACAGGAGGGAGAGCGAAGTATCACGCTGTATTGTGGTGCGATGAGTAGGAAGAGCGATCTCGAATAGACTTATTGTCCTAGCTGGGATTGTGGATTGTTATGATGGAACAGTTGTGTATTGTAGTATGTGACACATCACTATTTTGTCTGAGGACAGTGCTCAGAGTGATTTGACGGAGAGACTCAGCTTCTACTTGATAACTACTCCTTGTTGGTCTAAGGAAGATTGTTATGGATTGTGTGAGGATAGAGGTTATGGTTGTACACCATATGAGAGTACTCTGTGGGCTTAGCGTGCAGTTGCGTATCGCTCATGCACATGATATTAGTCCCACTAAGACATGTATGAGCATTGCGGTTCTAGACAATGATATGATATTCTATTATAGGTCTACTCTGGGAGGGACTAGGGATGGAGCTACATTAAGGGACGAGCGACATGTGAATAGGATAGAGCGGGAACTCTTGTGAGATGTCTGTGTGGTTCTTTGGTTAGAATGAATCTTGTAATGTCTATAGGCGATTATGGATAACGCAGTAGTACAGACAGATCAGAGGGCTGACAGGAGCGTGCGTTCGGAAATTAGCGGCCGGGCGTGTCAATGGTATGTGTGGAGGACACACAGGAGAACATATTGATGTGTCATCAGCAAGACGGCTTTAGCTGGGGTAGCGGTTAGATAGGTCTTCAGGAGGTCTATTGATGCGGTGAGCGATAGTCTATTGATCACCGTCGTGGACAACTTAGTATTGACTATGTATTATTTTGTATCTGGTGTGACGCGACGATGTGTTGGAGTGAGGGCGTTTTCATGGAGTGACAGGTACATATCAATGCTCCTTGAGATGATCTTATCTCTAATTTCTAGGGATTATAATTATATAAGTGAAGCTTGTTGGGATACACGACAGTTACAGCAGGTGATCAGGTAGCTGTATCTCTTGTCGTGAGTGATAGCTCAGCGGCGGGGGGAGGGTGCAAGTTTCATCTGCGATGAGTTCTAGTAGGAGTATGATATAGAGAGTGTGGGAACAGTTTTTATTTCAGTGTTATATCTAGACATCAGAGAATGGGTGTAGTCAGGGTATCTGGACACACGTACACCTTTGACACACTAGCGCGCTAGAGGGGGGAGATTGGGGATTTATATTAATTAAGTGATATAGTGTACATTGACTGGAGATGATTACTAATACGGGCAAGGGCTAGACAATCTGTGGCTTTCTGGGGGTCTTAGTGGCATATCTCACAGTATATGATGCTTGTTAGATGTGTGTTATATTCACTTTGGGTATTACATGTAATGTTATGAGTTTACAGTGAGACATGAGAGTATGGACGGACACAAATGGTGTCTGGATGTCAGGGAGCCGGGGAGGGATTTACCCTATAGAAGGGGATGTTATCCATTGATGACTGTATAGAAGTGTTAGTCTTTAGTGTTATACGGGTGAGTGAGGGGACATTGTAGTGGTGACACGTCGGTGAGTCAGCAGGAGTGTAGTTGGGCCGGCGCGTAATCTGATTTATATGTGGTGTTAAAATGTTTAGAGTGGATATTGTGTGTGTGAGCGACTGTATTGTGTATGGCTCTGACAGAATCGAAGCGCTGGAAATTTCCATGGGAGTGTTGGGGTGTAGTGATAGAAAGTCTGTTTGTTCTATATTGGAGGAGTGTTACAGGGATGGACAGAGAGCATTGGATATAACGATCGCACAAGGTAGCACCATTACATTGGTGTGAGAGTGTACGATCTATTGATGGGTCAAGGTATAGCTGTGGATTCAAGGCGCAGCTGATGGGGTGAGGTGTGGGCTCTGGGGATGGCAAGTGCGATGGGGATAATCATCACAGTGTTGGTGGATCAGTGTATTGTGCCGCGGATATAAGGTTATATACACAGGTTGGTGTGTCGAGTGATGATAGTGGTGTGTGAATATAGAGCTAGGAGAATGGCATTTGTAGGGTTCAATGCTGCGGAGAGCAGCACAGGAGGACTTGGAGCGATTTGACACAACAGTGTACAGGGGTGTGGTAGTGTTGTTAGATAAAGTTGGATGTGAGAAGTGGACCAATTCAAGGGGGGGATGGATGTAGTTGGCAACGGTGGAGAGGCGTGGACCTATGTAATTCTCGCTGATAGTGTGTATAGAGTGATTTTTATGTAGTTGGGAGTTAGAGGTGACAGTGTAATCATATGAGAGTTCACAAAGTGTAGAAACACACAACTGCCTTGTGAGGATAGCCGCGAGTAGGGGACACATCAGATGGGTAAAGAGTGACTATGTGATGTATTGTGGCTGACAAGGTCACAGGTGGAGTATGAGTGCTAGGGTCGGGAGTGTTAGGTGAATTCTGAGACAGGGTGATCATCTTCACCTGAGAGACTCTATGTGATGTGTTATATAGCAGTATATATGTAGTATGAGACTATCTATATGTGGTATAATCTCGGACTGGGGTGGGAGCAGCAGTGGGGAGTCGCGTCCGAGAAGGCATGGTACAATATGTTCCTACTATACAAGAGTGGAGATGTAGATGTAGGTAGAGAGGTTAGTGATTAATAGGGGGAGGAGTGCACTACTGTGGGAGTTGGCGACTTAGTGTAATGTCGAGACGGTGGATTTGAGACTAGACATAGCAGACGGCCACTCGAGATAGACATGGAGGTGGATGTCACTGTTTATACAACATGGGATACACAGGTTTTAAAGTAGGACTAGTGTGGAGCAGTTACATGGGTGATTCATCAATTTGGTGAGTGGTGTTCCCTGGGTGTGATATGAGAGATGTCTAGGTGTTGATAGTATGGTAAGTCTAGAAGCTGAAGCGAGGGGGTGTGCGGGGAGCGTGAGTGGTATGGTGCTATCTCGATACAGTCTTAATCTCATACTTAGGTATATTATATGTGGTGTACTGTGTGTAGAGTATTGGGAGTACGAGGAAAGTGAGAGGGAATTTAGGTAGCGTTGATGACCTCTCTATAGATCTTGGACAGCACATGAGGGGTGGGGTTGGTGTGGGACAACAGTGTTATAGTGTTAGGAGGTGTGTAATATATAATCAGGTGGACAGCTGGGGACGATGGGCGTGACAATGTGCTGAACCGCGGGACATGAGTTCATCGTTCATGTTGGGGTGGTGAGAGTGAGAAAGTAATTGGTGAGAGTGATTTGTAGTGGGGTATATGGAGTACACATTGTGAGTCTCGTGGGGGCAAGCAAGGGCATGGCCCGGAGGGTCATAGACGCTCAATGATAGATAATTCTGTGAGATGGTGTCTGGTGACATGGTTATCTATGGGATATGGGTGACGAGAAGTGAATTATGGACTGGGTCTATGATCATACGTCTTGGAGGATTGCGCAATGGATCGGTGACAGTGGGGGGGAGTTAAGGTCTAGATTGGGGAGGCGAGTATTGGGGACAGTGGGCGAGTAAGTGGTGCATCAGCGCGTATGACAATCGACACACACAGGGTTGAGAGATTATATGGATTGTTATTTTGTGACAGCAGTCACTCAGGAATCGGAGGTGTGGTTGACACAGTGTCTGTATGCGAGCCATATGGCGTGGGGACTTCATCCCCATATATGTTGTATTAGGTATTTTGTGCGTTGCAGTGTGATGTGGAAGGTGGGTGAGCGGAGACTGGGGTATGTAATGTGATGGGATCTCTACACTGATGGTAGTTCGGGGCTCTGTAAGGTTGTAGGGGGTGTAGAACAAGAATGTTATGTGGTGGACAGGAGCGTGGGGAGGTCACAATGGATTGGAGCGAACTCTGCGTCAGTCTCATACTATAGGTTGAGGTGACCACTGAGAGAGTTTTGGTGTGTCTTTGTTAATGTAGTGAGATGAGTGGGTGTGTGGGTATGTGATTTACAACTGAGTTCTACAACAGGAACTGGTGATGTAGAGCATACGTGTGTGACACAGCGAGCGCTTGTGGGAGTTCGGCAGCGGTCATGTCAGGAATGTGTATAGTATAGATGTGTTTGTATGACAATGGGTACCTCAGTGAGAGGGCTGTTGGTGGTGCTAGTATCGGGATCATGAGCTTCTCAGTGTGTTATGAGTATAGTCATGAGTGAGACATTGTGCGGGTGAAAATCATATGCGGCTCGAGTGCCAAGACTATCTAGTGGGTGTACTTCGTATGAGTATTGGGAGGAGGGACAGGAGTGTGTGTTTGTGAGAGTACAAGTGTACAGTTGGGATGTGCGATAGTGATGGACTAGAGGGCAGCCGTAAACAATGGGGTCGACATACAGTGTTGTGAGTGTCAGATACAGGAGGAGTATGGTGTGTAGGAGGTAGAAAGATGCGAGAAGTTGAGATCTGGGGCGATGGTTTACGGTTGAGATGGTGTTCATTACATGCTGACCTCTGGGCGGGTATTTTAGGCACTATAGAGATTGTAGGTTAATTCCAGATTACTTACAGATGAGGCCGCATGAGAGAGCCGGGGTTGGTAGGAGAGAAGAAGGAGAGATATAGAGAGTGAGAGTTTTAGGGGTTAACACAGTTGGGGGTTGTGTGAGTGTATGAGGAGTAGGTATGCGGACTAGGGACTATTGGACGTCGATGTATGGTACACAGTGAGTAGTCTATGTCTTGGTAGTGGGCACTCAAGGCAGTGATCACGGTCGTCGCAGACTACGTGGAGGTTCTGTTCTATCTAGCTGGGCGGCAGCTATGTTATGAGACTAGTATGGGGGAGAGGGTCTGGTCATGGTGGGAGTATAGACTTGTTATATGGTGTCTAGGATCTGTGACATTGTCATGTCGTTCTCGACATGTGGATGGACCTGAACAGAGGAGTAGATATATTGTGGAGTTGTTGATGGTTGTTGTACATAGGGATACGAGTGACTCAGCAGCACACCAGACCTAGAGACAGTGTATTTTGACTGAGGTGATAAATTTGGGGTTGTAGGGTAAGGCGAGCGGTACAAAGGGTACAAACACTTTGGGTGTGAGGGGGGTGTGGATTGGGGGAGTGGGTTTTTAGGTAGGGTGTGTTATGTGAGTACTATGAGAACGTGGATTAGGTGGTGTTGTTGGTTATACAGCACACGTTAGATTTTTAGTAGTCGCGTAGGGCACGGAGTGGTTCTCTGTCAGTATGGAGGTTGATTATGACGTATACTAAGTAGTGATTACGTTCGGGAGGAGACACATTGATGGGGGCAGAGTTGTGTGTGTTTGGGAGTCTGTGTATGAGGGTCAGGTTTGCTTTGGTAGGCTATGTTGTGTGGAGAGAGCAGGAACAGTGTGTGGGGACGGAGTTGTAGGGAAGTGAGGTAGGGTGGGGGAGCGCATCTAGGGACACGGAGGACATGGGGTTTGTGGCACAGGGGGAGGTATAATCTGTATGTGATTAAATCATAAAATACTACTATATTGGGGCTAGGGCAGTAGTGTTGCCTGATGGCAACGATCAGGACGTCTGGGGGCGGATGTGGAGTTACAACAACGTAGGCGGTATGTGGTGATATCTTTGGGGAGATATTTGGATGTTGCAGAGTGTGAGAGCGGAGAGAGAGGTAACGGTGTGTGTTGTTATGTGTGGGGGGTTTTAGGGGGGGGGTGGGGGGGTGATTAATGGGGGTTTGGTGATCAGGTGTATGGTCGTAATATGGTGATTCATGTGTTGGGAATTTGGTGAGTGGGGTTCTAGGTCTCTATGCAAGGTGTCGTCGGGAGAGGGTCTCTTATAAGGGTGGTAGGGCTTGGGGTCACAGGGGGTTTCAGGAGACCGGCCGGACAGACTCCAGTGCGCGGGTGGCGGCGTGTAGTCTGTAACTTAGTGAGAGTATTTGGGTTTGGATAAGGGGTTTGTAAGAGTTGTTGTTTGGGAGGCCAGGCTCACGGTTGTGTGGGTCAGACATTCATCGAGAAGATTTGTGCGGGGTGACCGAGTGGGGGGGTTTTTGTGGGATTTCGAGGTCGGACAGTTGTTTAGTGTGGGTCTGGTGTGGATGTAGGTTGTTTGTTTTGCTGGGTTTGTGAGGGGGGGGCTGGGGGGGTCTTGTCTGGGTTGGATTTGTGTTGGTCGCTGAGGGGTAGCGGTACTGGAGTGGGGGGCACGCTACAGTGCGCTATCTGGGTGAGCTAGGTGAACCCGGGCGAGGGTTATTCGGTCAATAGGGAGGACTGGATTGGCGGGCGATTGTGTGACAGGCATATGACGCACAGAGCGCTGGATCTAACAAGTGGTATGCGCACAAAGCGTGCATGATACGGCTGTCTCCGGCGGCGCGCGTCGACAATTTGTGAAGGCGCGCGACTACATTCTCTCTGGCTCCGAGGCTCTTGTGAGATGGTGTGCACGGACATACATGATTGGCCGAGATTCTAAATACATACAGATCGAGCGAACGGGGCGTGCTGTCGCGACTGTATAGGTGTTTCCTCCGATCTGCTCCTGATCCTCGGTGTTGTCAGCCTTGTCCGGTCCGGATCCTCGGTGTTGTCTGCCTCCTCCGATCCGCTCCTGATTCTCAGTGTTGTCGGCCTCGTCTGGACCACTCCTGATCCTCAGTGTTGTCGGCCTCCTCCAGTCCAGTCCTCCAGTCCTGATGCTTGGAGTTGTCTCCTCCGGTCTGCTCCTGATCCTCGGTGTTGTTGGCCTCCTCCGGTCCGTTTCTTCATCCTCGGAGTTGTTGGCCTCCTCTGGACCGCTCCTGATCTTCGGTGTTGTCGGCCTCCTCTGGTCCACTCCTGATCCTCGGTGTTGTCGGCCTCCTCCGGTCCGCTCCTGATCCTCGGTGTTGTCGGCCTCCTCCGGTCCGCTCCTGATCCTCGGTGTTGTCGGCCTCCTCCGGTCCGCTCCTGTACCTCGGTGTTGTCGGCCTCCTCCGGTCCGGTCCTGATCCTCGGTGTTGTCGGCCTCCTCTGGACCGCTCCTGATCTTCGGTGTTGTCGGCCTCCTCCGGTCCACTCCTGATCCTCGGTGTTGTCGGCCTCCTCCGGTCATCTCCTGATCCCTCGGTGTTGTCGGCCTCCTCTGGACCGCTCCTGATCCTCGGTGTTGTCGGCCTCCTCCGGTCATCTCCTGATCCTCGGTGTTGTCGGCCTCCTCCGGTCATCTCCTGATCCTCGGTGTTGTCGGCCTCCTCCGGTCATCTCCTGATCCTCGGTGTTGTCGGCCTCCTCCCAGTCTGCTCCTGATCGTCAGTGTTGTCGGCCTTCTCCGCTCCTGATCCTCGGCGTTTTCGGCCTCATCTGGTCCGGTCCTGATCCTTAGCGTTTTCGGCCTCCTCCGGTCCGCTCCTGATCCTTGGCGTTGTCGGCCTCCTCCGGTCCGCTCCTGATCCTCAGTGTTGTCGGCCTCATCCGGTCCGGTCCTGATCCTCGGTGTTGTCAGCCTCCTCCCGGTCCTGATCCTCGGTGTTGTCAGCCTCCTCCGGTCCTGATCCTCGGTGTTGTCGGCCTCCTCCGGTCCGGTCCTGATCCTCGGTGTTGTCGCCTCCTCCGGTCCTGATCCTCGGTGTTGTCGGCCTCGTCCAGTCCGGTCCTAATCCTCGGTGTTGTCGGCCTTGTCCGGTCCGGTCCTAATCCTCGGTGTTGTCGGCCTCCTCCGGTCCGGTCCTGATCCTCGGTGTTGTCGGCCTCGTCCAGTCCGGTCCTAATCCTCGGTGTTGTCGGCCTTGTCCGGTCCGGTCCTAATCCTCGGTGTTGTCGGCCTCCTCCGGTCCGGTCCTGATCCTCGGTGTTGTCGGCCTCCTCCGGTCCGGTCCCTGATCCTCGGTGTTGTCGGCTTCCTCCGGTCCGGTCCTGATCCTCGGTGTTGTCGGCCTCCTCCGGTCCGCTCCTGATCCTCGGTGTTGTCGGCCTCCTCCGGTCCGCTCCTGATCCTCGGTGTTGTCGGCCTCCTCCGGTCCGGTCCTGATCCTCGGTGTTGTCGGCCTCCTCCGGTCCAGTCCTGATCCTCGGTGTTGTTGGCCTCCTCCGGTCCGGTCCTGATCCTCGGTGTTGTCGGCCTCCTCCGGTCTGGTCCTGATCCTCGTGTTGTCGGCCTCCTCCGGTCCGGTCCTGATCCTCGGTGTTGTCGGCCTCCTCCGGTCCGGTCCTGATCCTCGGTGTTGTCGGCCTCCTCCGGTCATGTTGACTCTTCTTATTACTGAGGTTGATGAACGCTCGGATTATTTGCTCTGTGATTCATAAATACATTTAACCCTTTGCTGCTTGTTTTCGTGCGTGAATCAATGACAGTCGTGATTGGGGGATTCCGACCGTGTGTGATCATCAGATCCTGTCCGGGGATCACAGAATTAGATGTGGAGACGTCTCTGTCATCCGGAATTCAGTCATTTATAATCAGATTATTTGCTAATCCAGAATATTTTATCCTGCCACATTTAATGCCGGGTGAAAGGAATTCCATTGTATCAGTTTATTTATTTATATATACAATCTTTTTCTTTCTTTCTTTTCTTACCTTTTCTTTTTTTTTTTTTCTCTTTCTTTATCTTTCACTCTCTCTCTCTCTCTCTCTCTCTCTCTCTCTCTCTCTTCGGCCACATCACACACACAGATATCTGTGCAGATATTGTTCGCAGATCTCTGGTTGCAGTGAAATCATGGACACATTGTTACATTTGTACACAGCCACAAAATGGAACAATGTGTCCATGATTTAACTGCAACCAGAGATCTGTTCAGAAGTTGGACACAGAAGTTGGTGTGTGTAAAGTGGCCCTCTCTCTTTCTCTTTTTCTCTCTTTCTTTCTTTCTTTCTTACGCTTTTTAATTCTCTCTTTCCCTCTTTCTCTCTTTCCCTCTTTCTCTCTTTCTTTCTCGCCCCTTTCTCTTTCTTTCCTTCTTTCTTTCTTTCTTTCTTTCTCTCTCTCTCTCTCTTTCTCTTTCTTTCTTTCTTTTTGTCTTTCTCACTCTTTCTCTCTCTCTTTCTCTTTCTTACTCTTTCTCTCTCTCTTTCTTTCTTACTCTTTCTTTCTTTCTTACTCTTTCTTTCTTTCTTTCTTCTCTTTCTTTCTTTCTTTCTTTCTTTCTGTCTTTCTTTCTTTCTTTCTGTCTTTCTTTCTCACTCTCTTTCTCTCTCTCTTTCTCTTTCTTAGAGCCACGTCACACACACAGATAATTGTGCAGATATTGTTCACAGATCTCCGGCTGCAGTGAAATCATGGAGACATTGTTACATTTTGTGGCCGTATATAAATTAACAATGTGTCCATGATTTCACTGCAACCAGAGATCTGCCAACAATCTCTGCACAATTATCTGTGTGTGTGACCCCAGCCTAACTCTTTCTTTCTCTCTTTTTCTTTCTTTATTAGTCTTTTTTTTTTTTTCTCACTCTCTTTCTCTCTCTCTCTTTCTCCTTTGATCTCTGGTTGCAGTGAAATCATGGACACATTGTTACATTTGTACACGGCCACAAAATAGAACAATGTGTCCATGATTTCACTGCAACTAGAGATCTGCGAACAATATCTGCACAATTATCTGTGTGTGTGACCCCAGCCTAACTCTTTCTTTCTCTCTCTCTCTTTCTTTCTCTCTCCCTCTCTTTCCCTCTATCTCTTTCTTTCTTTTCTTTTTTTTCTTTCTCTCTCTCTCTCTCTTTCTCTCTTTCTCTCTCTCTATTCGGTCTTTCTCTCACTTTCTTTCTCTCTGTAAAGTAATAAACTATAATTACTATCTGCAGCATATTGTATAATAGAGAATATAATAGCCTTGATTTCCTGAGCTCTGCTGGATTATCAGATATTCCAGATTATTGAATGGTGATAAATGTGTGAATAATTTCAGGTTGAGCTGATGAAGTCTTCTCAGTTTTCCTGGATTGTAAAGCTTCTTTCTGCTTCTTATTTCTGAATCTATTAATTGGGTTTTTATATTTTTTTATGTTGCGGAAAAGCACAAATAATATCTGCACACACACAACCATTGCAGCCGGTTATTCTGCAGTTCGGGTCCATCATTGGTAAAATTTACCCCAATAAACTGAGAATTTTAGAAATCATAACGAGCCGATTTCCGTAGATTGTGCCCAATAATGAATACAAATGCCCCAAAATAATGGTCTACAACATAAAAAGCCCCATTAACGAGCGCTGCACCTGCAGTTGTGGTCACCCAGCTTTCCCAGGATCCTCCCTGTTACCCCGGCCTGGCACTGGTGCATTATGGGATATTTACAGATTGGGAAAGCCGGGTGCAGCTTTATGGGGCTCGGGAATGTCAGGTGCGTTTCTCTTTATGGGGATGGACTTTGGGACGGTCGATATCTTCTGTTTATTTTAGGGGGATCGGCTACAAAAAAAATCAGTTGATGTTGTAAAACTGGTTCCTGTTGATTGCAACAAAGACTCACACAGTCTGGTGTGACTGCAGTGTAAAGCATGGTGGACGTCCTCTATAGAAAAGCCTAGCACAACTGTGACTGCAGTGTAAAGCACGGTGGACGTCCTCTATAGAAAACCCTAACACAACTGTGACTGCAGTGTAAAGCACGGTGGACGTCCTATACAATAAACCCTAACACAACTGTGACTGCAGTGTAAAGCATGGTGGACGTCCTATACAATAAACCCTAACACAACTGTGACTGCAGTGTAAAGCATGGTGGACGTCCTATACAATAAACCCTAACACAACTGTGACTGCAGTGTAAAGCACGGTGGACGTCCTCTATAGAAAACCCTAACACAACTGTGACTGCAGTGTAAAGCACGGTGGACGTCCTCTATAGAAAACCCTAACACAACTGTGACTGCAGTGTAAAGCACGGTGGACGTCCTATACAATAAACCCTAACACAACTGTGACTGCAGTGTAAAGCACGGTGGACCAGGATGAGCAGGAGGATTTTGTATCCCGGTGCTGTTGGGTCCACAGTTTCGGCTGTGAATGGGTTAATCATGCATGTGGATGAGCTCATACTGGTTTTGTTCTTTTCGGCGTTTATTTAGCGCTCCCTCTCTCTCTCCTCTCTCTCGTTTTCTTTCCTCGCAGGTTTTTGTTTCGCTCCTTTACTTTCCGGCGTCTCCATTCGCTGTGACTAATTCCTTCAGAGGCTCAGGGGGGGGGCAGGAATGTGCGAGGACTGGAGATCAGACCCCGGACCCTCGGGCGATTTACATGGGGGACCCGTTCCTATATAGGCCCATCGATCCCATCATTCCTACTAAATGAAAGAAAAAGTGGATTTTTTAATTGAGATATACAATATTTTTTTTCCAGGAGGTTCTGCAGCAGCTGATCGTGATGACTTTGCCCAATGTCCTGCTGATTGGTAAAGACCCTCTGACAGGTGCGTGATCACATGACGTTTCCTCCTTTGTAGAATACAGTGGAGAATGCTGCAAAGTTATAAAATGATCAAAGTTCCAAAAATGATTTACGGTATATGAAATATTCACCTTTAGTTTAATTGATAAATAATAAACTATTAACATTTCTAGTTTTAAAAATCTTCTTATCATGCAACAATATGTAACACCGACTAAAACGTTAACCAGGCACCGTCTATGTATAATGTGAGTGTGAGTACAGTGTGAGTGTGTATAATGTGAGTGTGAGTGTGTCTATAATATTGAGTGTTGAGTATAGTGTGAGTGTGTTATCTGCACCTACATTTATACACACAGATATTTGCCTGGTTCATACATTCATGTATTTCTATATTCCAGGGAGAAGTATGGAGGAGATGAAGAAGATTCTGCTGCTGATGTTGGGCTGCGCAGTACAGGTGGGTTTCCAGGCGGTGTTGTCAGCGCTCCTTATAGGTGGGTTTCCAGGCGGTGTTGTCAGCGCCCCGTACAGGTGGGTTTCCAGGCGGTGTTGTCAAGGCCCTTATAGGTGGGTTTCCAGGCGGTGTTGTCAGCGCCCCTTATAGGTGGGTTCCCAGGCGGTGTTGTCAGGCCCCGTACAGGTGGGTTTCCAGGCGGTGTTGTCAGTGCCCGTACAGGTGGGTTTCCAGGCGGTGTTGTCAGGCCCCGTACAGGTGGGTTTCCAGGCGGTGTTGTCAGCGCCCCTTATAGTTGGGTTTCCAGGCAGGGTTGTCATGCCCCGTACAGGTGGGTTACCAGGCTGTGTTGTCAGCGCCCCTTATAGGTGGGTTTCCAGGCGGTGTTGTCAGCGCCCCTTATAGTTGGGTTTCCAGGCAGGGTTGTCATGCCCCGTACAGGTGGGTTTCCAGGCGGTGTTGTCAGGCCCCGTACAGGTGGGTTTCCAGGCGGTGTTGTCAGCGCCCCTTATAGTTGGGTTTCCAGGCAGGGTTGTCATGCCCCGTACAGGTGGGTTTCCAGGCGGTGTTGTCAGCGCCCCTTATAGGTGGGTTTCCGGGCGGTGTTGTCAGCGCCCCTTATAGGTGGGTTCCCAGGCGGTGTTGTCAGGCCCCGTACAGGTGGGTTTCCAGGCGGTGTTGTCAGCGCCCCTTATAGGTGGGTTTCCAGGCGGTGTTGTCAAGGCCCCTTATAGGTGGGTTTCCAGGCGGTGTTGTCAGCGCCCCTTATAGGTGGGTTTCCCAGGCGGTGTTGTCAGCGCCCCTTATAGGTGGGTTTCCAGGCGGTGTTGTCAGCGCCCCGTACAGGTGGGTTTCCAGGCGGTGTTGTCAAGGCCCTTATAGGTGGGTTTCCAGGCGGTGTTGTCAGCGCCCCTTATAGGTGGGTTCCCAGGCGGTGTTGTCAGGCCCCGTACAGGTGGGTTTCCAGGCGTGTTTCTGCTCATGAAGGAGGCATCCATCCATCCATCACTGCTGGAGAGAAGTTCAAAGAGGCCGCGCTCAGCCTGGATTGGGGGAGTGATCTCCTCCCCTCCACACGGTGTAGGAGAGAGGTCACATGACTCACTCTCTGCACTGTGATTGGAGCTCCGTCCTCAGTGCTTGCAGGAGACATCCGGGGAGATATTCAGGGCTGCAGCCCCGGATGTTTGATGCCTGTGACGCCCCTGACGACAGGGGACGGAGCGTCCAGCAGCCATGGTAACACACAGCGCTGTGAGGGGGCGTGGCCTGCAGATACTCACTACAGTGCGGGACCACGCCCCCAAATCGGGGGGGGGGCAACCAGCGCCCCTCACTGAGGGGCGCCCGGAGCAAAAGGTCCGGCTGCACCCCCCTAGATACGCCCCTGTATAGAGATACCACATCTCCTGTGCTGAGATAATCTTATATATGTGTCCCTGCTATGTACTGTGTAATGGATGTGTCTGACCGTACAGGGACATGGTCTGATCATACCACATCTCCTGTGCTGAGATAATCTTATATGTGTCTCTACTGTGTAATGGCTGTGTCTGACCATACAGGAACATGGTCTGATCATACCACATCTCCTTTGCTGAGATAATCTTATATATGTGTCCCTGCTATGTACTGTGTAATGGATGTGTCTGACTGTACAGGGACATGGTCTGATCTTACCACATCTCCTGTGCTGAGATAATCTTATATATGTGTCCCTGCTATGTACTGTGTAATGGATGTGTCTGATGTGGTATGATCAGACCATGTCTCTGTACAGTCAGACACATCCATTACACAGTACATAGCAGGGACACATATATAAGATTATCTCAGCACAGGAGATGTGGTATGATCAGACCATGTCCCTGTACAGTCAGACACATCCATTACACAGTACATAGCAGGGACACATATATAAGATTATCTCAGCACAGGAGATGTGGTATGATCAGACCATGTCTCTGTACAGTCAGACACATCCATTACACAGTACATAGCAGGGACACATATATAAGATTATCTCAGCACAGGAGATGTGGTATGATCAGACCATGTCTCTGTACGGTCAGACACATCCATTACACAGTACATAGCAGGGACACATATATAAGATTATCTCCGCACAGGAGATGTGGTATGATCAGACCATGTTCCTGTATGGTCAGACACATCCATTACACAGTACACAGCAGGGACACATATATAAGATTATCTCAGCACAGGAGATGTGGTATGATCAGACCATGTCCCTGTACGGTCAGACACATCCATTACACAGTACATAGCAGGGACACATATATAACATTATCTCAGCACAGGAACATCTCTTTTAATCACATCTAATTGTGGAAATTCTTATTATTACAAGATCTATTGACTAAAAAGAACTTTTAAATGAACTTTGTTAATTGGAAAACCCTTTAATGTTGTGGTTGTTTTTTCAGGTGATTGTAGATCTCACCCAGGAGAGGGATTATCTCCAGTCCCTGAATCCACTCACTTCGGTCAAGGCTTTAAATCCCGATGTTTCGGCAAGTGTGGTCACCCATCTGTCTACAGAGGACAAGCAGCATCTGGCCGTGGAACTCGCCGACAGCAAAGCTAAATTACGACGTCTACGGCAGGAACTGTGAGTTATTATTCATCAGGAAGATACTGTACAAAATTGTAACATATACTCCAGAGCTGCACTCACTATTCTGCTGGTGCAGTCACTGTGTACATACATTACATTACTGATCCTGAGTTACCTCCTGTATTATACTCCAGAGCTGCACTCACTATTCTGCTGGTGCAGTCACTGTGCACATACATTACATTACTGATCCTGAGTTACCTCCTGTATTATCTCCAGAGCTGCACTCACTATTCTGCTGGTGCAGTCACTGTGTACATACATTACATTACTGATCCTGAGTTACCTCCTGTATTATACTCCAGAGCTGCACTCACTATTCTGCTGGTGCAGTCACTGTGCACATACATTACATTACTGATCCTGAGTTACCTCCTGTATTATTCTCCAGAGCTGCACTCACTATTCTGCTGGTGCAGTCACTGTGTACATACATTACATTACTGATCCTGAGTTACCTCCTGTATTATACTCCAGAGCTGCACTCACTATTCTGCTGGTGCAGTCACTGTGTACATACATTACATTACTGATCCTGAGTTACCTCCTGTATTATCCTCCAGAGCTGCACTCACTATTCTGCTGGTGCAGTCACTGTGTACATACATTACATTACTGATCCTGAGTTACCTCCTGTATTATACTCAGAGCTGCACTCACTATTCTGCTGGTGCATTCACTGCGTACATACATTACATTACTGATCCTGAGTTACCTCCTGTATTATACTCCAGAGCTGCACTCACTATTCTGCTGGTGCAGTCACTGTGTACATACATTACATTACTGATCCGAGTTACCCCCTGTATTATACTCCAGAGCTGCACTCACTATTCTGCTGGTGCAGTCACTGTGTACATACATTACATTACTGATCCTGAGTTTACCTCCTGTATTATACTCCAGAGCTGCACTCACTATTCTGCTGGTGCAGTCACTGTGTACATACATTACATTACTGATCCTGAGTTACCTCCTGTATTATGCTCCAGAGCTGCACTCACTCACAAAACAGGGAATGTTGGGATAAGTTCAGCTATGAATCCCGCTGAATTATGAGCGCAGCTCTGGAGTATTATACTGAGCAGTACACTATCTTTATATTCAGAGAAGAAAAGTCGGAGATTCTCTTGGACACTAAACATGAAGTAGAAAGACTGAACCTGGAGCTTCAGAGGCTCAAACAGGAGGTGAGAGGGGAAGGACGACGTCTGTGGTCTCCGGTGACATTCGGCCTCCTATCTGGTAAAATGATGGCGATTAATAGGGCATTGTTCAGATTGTTGCGTTACTGTCTTCCCACTTGAAAACCTTGATGTTGCGATTTTACCGTGACTTGAGGGTGATGGCGTCGCTGTTCAGCTGCAGCAATCTCATCCATCACACCACTATCTTTCTCACCCGGTGTCTCTTAGAACATCCAGTTGGCCGCCGAGGCCCGAACCGCTCGCACGTTCCGGGACGAGGTGGACTCCCTGAAGGAAGCGGCCGGCAAAGTCGACCGTCTGGAGAGTGAACTCGTCCGCTGCCGAGAGAAGCTGCACGACGTGGAATTCTACAAAGCGCGGATGGACGTAGGTGACAATTGTGCATCCGTGTCAGTCGTAAGGGCCGGGATACTCAGCAGCCGGGCAGGAGGTCTCTATCATGGTGACGGCACCCAGTAATGGGGTCCTGACCGCACATTGAAGGGGAATATTTACAGGGGATAAGAGTTTCAAGATAGTTTGTGACGCCAGCTGAGGTGTCTGATCATTGGTGACCGGAGCTGCAGGTGGGGGGTCCCCAGGGGATAGATGGTGTAGCAGCAAGGTGTAATACTCCCCTCAGCAGGAGCAGGCCCCTCACTCCCCTCAGCAGGAGCAGGCCCCTCACTCCCCTCAGCAGGAGCAGGCCCCTCACTCCCCTCAGCAGGAGCAGGCCCCTCACTCCCCTCAAACAGGAGAGGCCCCTCAAATCCCCTAAACAGGAGAGGGGCCCCTCCCCCCCCCCCCCCCCCCCCCCCCCCCCCCCCCCCCCCCCCCCCCCCCCCCCCAGCCCCGGAGCAGGCCCCTCACTCCCTCAGCAGGAAACAAGCCGCCCCTCCCTCAGCAGGAGCAGGGCCCCCCACTCCCCCCCAGCAGGAGCAGGCCCTGGGTGGAATGGTTTGGGGGAAATGTTTGTAGTGAAAGGAGGTGAAGGGGGTCCCGAAAAGCCCGGGGGCAGATTCACCCTTCCGTACTTTAATGACTTTGTAGCATAGCCGGGACTTTTGTGTAGAAAACCCGGTATGCATCTCAGCCAGTCCGGAGAGGATGGGACCACCCCGCTGGAATAAAGGTTTTGGGGCGGCCCCACCCGTGTCTTTGACGGGAAAATTTTAGTCTCCCCCCTGCTTGTCCTTTGTCTTTCCCCGGTTGTGGCCCGCCCTCCGGCCAGGGCAGGTGGGCCCCCCGAGCCCCCCCCAATTGTGAGCGATTTTTTTAGGGGCCCCTGGTTCTTTCTTATCCATGTGTCTCGGGGCGGGCCGACAAAAGGTTTACTACCGACTTGTACTCTGATAGTCTCCAGCATCTTTTGGGGCAGGTCCCCGATTTCCGGACACTAGGGCCTGGCCTCTTTTTGTGCCTAACATCCCTCTGAGTGGCAGCAGATGCCCAAACCCGTCGCCCAAAACCC